>APFE030496693.1:1310-127670 GCA_000404065.3 Pinus taeda
CCTTAGCTGATCTGGAATGTGTGCATAGGCCACACATCCAAAAACTTTCATGTGGGTGACTCCTTGCTTTCTCCCACTCCATGCTTCTTCCGGCACTTTGTTCATCACAGCTTTTGTAGGACACCTGTTCAAAATATACGCTGCACAATATACAACTTCAGCCCAATAATCTTTTCGCAAATGCTTTGCCTTCAACATGCTCCTCGCCATATCCATAATGGTCCTGTTCTTCCTTTCAGCGACTCCATTTTGCTGCGGAGTGTACCTTGCTGTAAACTGTTTGTGAATTCCATTTTCTCTACAAAATCGTAGGAATTCTTTGGAGATATACTCACCTCCTCTGTCAGTTCTCAAAACTTTAATATGCAGCCCGCTTTGGTTCTCCACAAGTGCTTTGAAATTTCTGAACTTCTCAAACACTTCACTTTTATTCTTCAAGAAATAAACCCAAGATTTCCTTGTAAAATCATCAATAAAAGTTAGAAAATATTGGCTGCCTGCTAGTGATGGGTTTTGCATCGGTCCACACACATCTGAGTGGACAATCTCTAAGGGTGCTTTTGCCCTTATGCATTTCCCTGATGGAAAACTTTCTCTGTGTTGTTTTCCCAATATGCAGCCTTCAGAAAGGCTGTCTGGTTTCTCTATCAATGGTAATCCTCTTACCATCCCTTTTCTGCTCAACAAATTAAGACCTCCAAAGTTGAAATGTCCAAATCTCAAGTGCCACAACCAGTTTTCATCTTTTGGCACACTTTGGAAAGCCTCTTGGGTAACTGTTGCAATTACCTCTTTGTTCTTCAAATCTGCCCTTATTTTGAGAGGGAACATCCTGTTCCTTGTCATCCTCACTTCAGCAATGCATCTTTTGTTGGGTGTTATATCCATGATGGTGCATACATCATTCTTAAAGAAAACATTGTACCCCTTATGGACAAGTTGTCCAATACTCAAGAGGTTACATCTCATTCCAGGGACATAGTAGACATCTGTTATGGTTTTCTTTTCACCCTTCTTTGTAAATATTTTTACCTCTCCTTTTCCCATAACAGAAATTTTGCTATCAGTCCCAAGTGTGACTTCTGATTTCACATTTTGATCTAAGTTGGAAAACAGGGCTATGTTTCCTGTCATATGGTTGCTGCAACCTGAGTCTAAAAACCATATGTTTTCACTATTTGTTTCAGCTATATTACAAGCCAACAACACATTATCTTGACTGATGTTTTCTATAGTGACATTGGCATTTGGTCTATTACCCATATCATGTTGTTCTTCCTACATTCACTAGCATAGTGCTCATATTTTTTACAATAATAACATTGGACATTGGATTTTTCATACCTTTGTCTTTGAGCATGATGTTGTCCTCTTTGTTGGCTGTTGCCTTGGCCTTGATTCTGATTTGGATTGTTGCCTCTTCCTTGAGCATTTGTTGGGCTGTTCCTTCCACCTTTGTTTTGGCTTCTGCCTCTTCCTCTCTTGTTTTCTCTGCCTTGACCTCTTCCTCTTCCAAAGGACATCTGGGTCTTGAAGGCTTGCTCTAGAGATGAGTTTTCATTTCTACTCAACCTCTGCTCATGTGTTATCAGTGATGCATGGAGTTCATCAACTGAAAAGTTTGAGAGATCCTTTGTCTCTTCTATGGTGGTGACAATAACATCAAACTTTGAGGGTAAGACCCTCAATAATTTCTCCACAATCCTCCTTTCTTCAATGGTTTCTCCATGAGTCCTCATCTGTGTGACTAGACCAATTACATGTGTGAAGAATGAGTCAATAGTGTCTGACTCCTTCATGTTCAGATTCTCAAAATCTCTCCTCAGCAACTGTAGTTTTGCTGTCCTCACTTTCTCCATGCCTTGATAGGCTGTCTTGAGAGTTTCCCATGCTTCCTTGGATGTATTAGCTGCTTCTATCCTTGGAAACACACTCTGGTCCACTGCTTGATACAAAAATACAAGGGCTTTTGCATCCTTCTTCCTATTGCTCTTCAGCAGATCCTTCTCTACTGGAGTTAATCTATTAAATTCATTTTCATCTGCTGGTTCTTCATAGCCATCTTGAACTAATTCCCATAAGTCTTGACAGGCAAACAGGGCTTTCATAGTTATTTCCCAATAGTTATAGTTCTTCCCATTAAACTATGGGAGCTGGGTGTTAAACATACCCATACCAGTGCTTATGCTGGCCATTCCTTGCTTCCTTAGTTATGCTTCAATTTCTTGACTGTATATTTTAAAACAACTGACTGTTGCAACCAAAAGACTCCTCCCTCCAGCTTCTTTGTCACCTTCAAAGAGCCTTCAAAGAGCCTAAGCCTGCTCTGATACCACTGTTGGGGATTTTTCTGATAAAATCCCAAAAACAAACAATATTCATGCACACAGAGGCAATGCTCTGTTTCCTCTACTCCAGGATCATTTGTGCACAGGGAAGCTTAAATTTTTTTTACTGAGAACAGAGTATTGCACCACCATAAAAGATTTCTATTCATTAAAATAAAAACACTGAGACATATTCATCCTCTTTCACTCAGAGTGATTCACCAAAACATTACAAAAGAAATTACTCTGTCTCCTTTGAAATTTTACACCACTGTGTGTAAAAATTCATTTACATTCACTGCTGTGTGAAAACAAAAATTACAGGGATTTACAGTTTCACCTTTTCACTGTTGTGTGAAACAATTCATGGTTTTACATACAAAACTCCTCTGGTTTTATTCTTTTCAGCTCTCGGCCTTCTCCTGCACTGCTGTGCGTTCTATTACAATAGACTTAGTCTCATTTTTACGAGCTGTGCGTTTTACCATTTCCTAACATTACATTACAACCCAAAAAAAATTCATTCACATTTCTGTGGGTTCCCCTAGTTTTCATTCGTTGCTGCGAACCCCAGTTTTGCTCCTCCCCGTGTGCAATCTACCTAACATGAAGTCAACTTTCATACAAAACATATATCATACCATTCATATGCAATTTAATAAAAATTACATACCCCCATACTTCCGTATAAAATAAATATTACGCGCCGTAAAAACATTAAATACATTACCTAAAAACCATGTCATTTCATTAACATAGGGTATGGTCAATAGTATTACTCCACACAACATTTAATTTTAGCAGGCCCCGTATGCACCTTCGAGAAATAAACGGAGGAGAACCTCCCTTGCGATCGGAAGGCGAAGGATGGAGGACCAGATCAGATGAGTATCAAGTGCCCAGTTTTGACCG
Source organism: Pinus taeda (assembly GCA_000404065.3). Classification (NCBI taxonomy): domain Eukaryota; kingdom Viridiplantae; phylum Streptophyta; class Pinopsida; order Pinales; family Pinaceae; genus Pinus; species Pinus taeda. Next base: position 4,550 of record APFE030496693.1, read on the forward strand.
ATATTTATCCTCCGATAAATGTCAGAGGGTGATGTCACCCCAATCCACGTGTCTGCCCTAAATTGTATCGAAGTCGTTTGTACGGAAACCACTTTATGCCAAAGAGTGGTGCGATATACTTACCGGCTGATTTGAGGTATTGTTGGGTGGTTTTAAGGTTGGGTACGGCTGCGAGGTTGAAATTATAAATTCAACAAACTCGAGGGTGATTGCGTTTAAAAGACATACGGTTTGAGGAGATGATACCATCTGAATTTGGAAGCGTTTCCTCTTGTGACAGTTTTGGTGTTTTTTTTTCTCTACATGAGAATGAGAATATTTCAATAATTCTTACAATAGTATATATTATAGGGTAGGATTGAGTTTGTTGGTTGTTGAGTTTTGTTGAGAAATTTTCTCAATAATCATTTCCTTGGATCTTTTTGGATCTTATGGACACTATTTATGTGATCTTTTTAAATAGTATGGACACTATTTATGTGGGTTGTATTTTGATTTTATGTGAGTAATATACAAATTGTTTTTAGTGAATCTGCGCATCATATATGCCCCTCAAATTTCTTACTTGGTATTGTTAGAAATTTTGATAAGGTGCAAAGAAGAGGAGTTTGCTTCAACAAATCAGTTGTGGCAGGCAAATTTTCAGCGAGGGCAAGCAAATAGCAATTGGACAAAGGCTTAAATAAAATAGAGAAATTTAATCATGCCAAAATAGAGTAAAAACAAAATGGTTGCTATTAGTGAAAGCTTAAAACCATATCACAACAAACCATACTTTAGATTATGATATAAAATATATGAAAATAGATTCGCTTAGTAAGTGGTGGAAACAAAATATCTTACTGTGATTTACCCTAACCATATCACAACAAACCATATTTTAGATTATGATATAAAACATATGAAAATACATTAGCTTAGTAAATGGTGGAAACAAAAGATCTTAGTGTGATTTTCTCCTCACCTCTTAGACTTATACCCTAGACTTTCTCTCTTACAAAATGACTTTTACATTCATATTTATCCAAAACATGCATCTTTGACACATTTATGCATGATAGAGAAAATAATTAAGACACATGATGAGCGATTATACAAAATGAGGGATTTTCTAAACTTGTAGAGGTTGTGGAATGCAAGTAAGAGTTCCACTGTAAATGTTTGAACATACATTCTACAGACACTATATTAAGTTCTTTAACTATCTCATGTGTTGTGGAATGGTCAGCGTTGTACTTCTTCTCAGAACTTCGGTGCTTCCACCTGTAAACAAAATTTCAACCTTCAAAATTCATCTGACAACTGTGTTTTTTATGGGTTTGTTTAATACAGTGGTTGGGATTAATATTTCCAACAATCCCCCTTAATCACAATTGTCACCATTGACAATTCGTAAAGAATCTCTGAGATAAACAAAATTTTCACATGCCAATGACTTTGTGAAAATATCAGCAAATTGTTCTTGTGATCTTCTAACCTGCAGTACTATAACACAATTTCACCATTGTTAATCAACCCTCCAATAAAATGATATTTAGCATAAATATTCTTGGTCCTCATGTGAAAGACCTAATTCTTTGACGATGCAATTGCTGAAGTGCTGCCCTAGAAAATAGTTGTTGTTCCCTCTTGGTCATGGTGAAGATTCCTCAACATCCTTCTCATCCAAAACGCTTGACATGCTGCTGCTATTGCAACGACATATTCAACTTCTGTTGTTGACTTTGACACTATTGACTACTTCCTGGAGGCCCATGAAATGGTTTGAGAACCCAAATGAAAAACATATCCTAATGTGCTCCTCCTGTCATCAACACTTCCTGCCCAATCACTATCCGTGTAACAAGCTAGTCTGAAATCATTTGTTGTGGTGTAAAAAATACGATATTCCTTTGTCCCATTAACATATTTTAGAATTATTTTGGTTTCTTGCTAATGTGTTTCCTTGGGTGTCTCCATGAACCTCGACAACACACTCACTGCATATATTATATCTGGCCTAGTGGTGGTCAAATACATCAAGTTGTCTATCATACTTTTGTATAATGTCAGATTGATATTGTTGCTACAATATTCTCTGCCCAACTTCAACACCATGATAGTTGGAGTTTGTATGGGCTTGCTATTATCCATATTAAACCTCTCCAAAATGTCCACTACATACTTTGCTTGGGAAATAAAACACCATTTTCTATTTGCTTCACTTCTATACCCAAAAAATACCTTAACAATCCCAAGTCAATCATTTCAAATTCACTCTTCATGACTTATTTGAAATTAGCGATGAGAAAATAGCCTCTAAACATTAAATCATCTACATATAAGACAATAATAAGAAGCTTACCATCACTCTCTTTGATGTAAAGAGTAGGCTCACCATCACATTTGTCAAAACCATGGTCCAACAAGTAAGCATCTATCCTACTATACCATGCATGTGGTGCTTGCTTTAGCCCATAAAGAGCTTTCCTCAACCTATACAGCTTGTCTTCTTGGCCTTCTACCTCATAACCAAGCGGTTATCCTACATACACTTCCTCCTTCAACACTCCATTCAAGAATGTTTCTTTTATGTCCATTTGATACACTTTCCATTTATGTTGCACAACAATTGCCACAACTGTATGCACTGTCTCCATCCTTGTGATTGGCACAAGCATCTCTGCATATTCTCTTCCATGTTTCTTCTTGTATCCTTTGACAACTAGCCTTTATTTTTGCTTTTCAATCTTACCATTGACATTACTCTTGGTCTTAAAGACCCACTTCACTCCAATAACTTATTTTTCTTGCAGAAGGTTCACTCACTCCCATGTATCATGTTTTTTTATTGGTTCTATTTCTTCCTCCCTTGTCATAACCCATTTTTCTTCTTTGACTACATCCTCAAAATGGATTGGGTCATATATATGATAAAATAATGGAAATAAGGAACGTAGACCAATGCTACTATAAACTACAACCTTCTCATAAATCACATTTAAATTTCTGAATTTTAGTCTTCTTGTGCTTGTTGAAGATGGGCTTGACATGTAACTTGGTGCTTCTCTTTGTGGCATGCTTGGAGAATCACTTTCTTGAATATGTCACGTCGCCCTAATAATTATTGATGGTGTTACTTATTTCCACCTTTGTTGCGCTTGAATATCAGTAGAGGGAGTCACTATTGAGGAATTGGTTGCTGTTGTCAATTCCACTTCGTCCTCATGTAGTATACATTCTTCGACATTGACTATCTTCTCTAAATGTCCATCCCATGCTTCCTCTTCTATGAACTGCACATCTCTACTGATTATGACTTGGTTGATTGATTGTAGAGCATGTATGCCTTGGATTCATCACTATATCCAACAAATATGCATTTCTTCCCCTTTCAGTCAAAATTCTTCCGCAACTCATCTTGGACATGTGCATATGCCACACATCCAAAGACTTTCATGTGAGTGTTACAGGCCTATTTGGGAACATCACTCCCGATGATTAGATCAACGTAAATAGGGTCTATCAAACCCTACTTCTGTTGCTACATGCCCTAGACATGCCACCTCGTTGAGTGCTTTCATCCATGAGAATTTCCTGACTTCAAATCCTACTGAAGTGCTTCCTTCGGTCACCATCGCACCCCTAGTTAGGGGTAAGTTCTATGCAGAGAAGGTAGTCCCATTCAAGGCTACATTGCAGAGCACCTAAGCCCACTCAAGCCTATGTTGGGTGAGAATCCTTGAAATTTTCATTGGATCCTGAGTATATTCCTCCTTTCTAGAGCCTTCTAGAAGGAACCCAACTCCTATCCTATCAAGATGAGCTCGACTTAGGATAGCCTTGGATCATCTAATCCTCTATCCTATCATCCCTTCGAACATGGAAACTAATCATCGAATTATGGAAAACCATTCAATGCCATATTAATGAAAAAACCACTTGGATTCATCTATAAATTGGCCTCCCATCATAGAGCCAAAGATCTTGGATATTATAGAGAAATATTGTTGGTTTAAAGACTTGAAATCATTTTCAAAGTAATCTTATGTTGATGGATTGATGTTGCTACTGGTGTGATGAGGGCTTGGACTAAGCTGGACGAGTGACATGAGATCAAACCACATTGGGTGTAACTTCTTCTTTTATCAATCAGTAAAGTTGTTTGTTCCTTTTCCGATACTTTTTTGTATATCTTTAATTAATATATGTTCAAGTGTTGTCGATTCCATTTGTGTACAATAAATACATCATATTATTTGATTGTTGTTGTCTTCTGTTTATGTTGTCAGGTACCAATTGAGCGAATTCAGTTTGAGCGGGAGTGACAGGAGAAACTCAAAGGAGATCAATGGAAGTGAAGGATCACAAGTAGGTTCCTTTATCTTATCTGTTTATTGTAGGAAAAGGTTAAACATCTTTGCTTCAGTTTTTCTAAGTGTAACTACACAATTAGTGAAGATATATTTATTCGTATGTATAAATTCCATATAACATGTTGGCAACGATACTAGGGAATGACCATCATTCCTAGTAGTTATCCCTTGTCTTAACAGCACCAATAGATGATACTTGAGTTCATTTACCTATATTCAGTCATTCTGAAGATTTTTTAGTCAAAATGTGTGCTTATTGCTGTCTTGATAGTGCTCTCTAGCATCAACGCACTATTATTCTTGACACAGTGCACTGCAGAGCAACCTTAGCCTAGAGACAGTGCTTTGCAATGCATTGTCTCCCACTCAGGGTTGCGCTAGTCCCTATGAAGCCAAAAACCCATCTTTTGACTTGATTTTTCCTAACTGTTTCACATCTTGTTTAATGAATGGTTAATTTTTCTCTGTCCCTGAAGTCCAAACTAGCATTTCCTTTCCATGCCCGCTTTGGCTTTGTTTGTTCAATGTTTCTTTATGTTTTCTTTATCATTGTCGAATCAATCCCAAAGTTAGATTACATTGATTAGTCTTTGCTTTCCTAAAAAATAATTTTTGTAAAGTCTTCATTTCATTGAAAAAGAAACTCTCTTAAAGTCTTCTTTTCTTGTGAAAAGCATTGATTGATCGTTTATGCATTTAGTTTCTTTATGTTCATCTAAACATTAAAGGAATGAAAAGAAAAACATATAGAATGCATTTAGAAGTTTGTGTGTGCTTATAGGAATGGTATAGGAAAAGTTGCATGAGATGTGCTCTAAGTTATTTGTTTAGAGATTTTGATTGTTCTATCCATTTTAGTTACAGTTTTCATTGTTTAAATCAAATGAAAAGAATGTTTCCCATATTAGTTGCATGCTAGGAGGTTCAGAAACATCACGCGATGAACTTGAAAGACAAACTTTTAGACAAGATCAACTAAAATCTATCTCAATTAACCTAATGGAGCATTGTAACTTAACGCATAACATTTACAGATCTAGGCTAGAGATGTGTTCCAACATCGTTAGAAATAGCATCTGTCGCTGACGGTCTGTGATACATTTTGAGTGTGATACCTCATTCCATGTATGTAACTATGTCATAGCTTGTCCACATACTTTCAGGTATATCAGGCGGTCTTATAGTACAAAAAGTATAAGGGAATTCTATCACTATGAGGTTTCACAGTAGAAAATGCTAAGACAAATTGGGCCTCCATTTACTTTCAAGTATATTTGGGAGGACTACATTAGGCTGCTATCCATCCATAGGTAACCGAGTCGGCTACTGTGATACACCAAAAATAGAATTCGAGGAGATTACTTGCATGTATGTTAATTCCTTGGCTCTTATGAGGTGGTATATTGTAATTCACAGTTACTTGGTAATTCTTTTGCCTAGAATAGCCTCTTTTTGTTAATTTCTTTGTATAATAAAATCAATTAGCAATCGTGGAAGAAAATCAATCTTTACCCCATCGTTCGCGTAGGACAGTGAGTAAACCGCCCTTACCACCTGAACATACACCTAGTCAGTGAAAGTGGTCTTGTTTAACTAAGTCTACTACATCACAAACTTCTAGTTCTTCATCTGATTTACCAGAGTCACCTATACTGGCACATACTGCAATTCTAGTTACTCCTACTATTACTGGTTTATTTGCTACTGAGGTAGAACCTTTACAATTACCTGAGGACACTGAAAGTGAACTTAGTGAAATAGTAGCCGAAGTTTTCTAAGAAGAAGTTGATCCTCAACCATAATTTGTTCAAAAAAGTCATCCTAAACCCTTAGTTCTTTTACCAGAACACTTGGATCCTTAAGTTCAATAACCAGAAGTTGTTTCCGTACTGGAAGACAATCGACCAGTTTATCCTTAGACGTTTGTAACTATTGAGACTTCTCCTTTACCACAGAGTCAAACACCATAAATTTATTACAACCTTGATGGTGAAATCCTTCCACCCTGTTTGGTTTCTATTGAAGAGATATTTGAAGGGGAAACTTCACCTAGAACTCCAACTCGTTTTCGACCAAGGCTTTTTCTTTATCGTTCTTTTCTTCGGTTAACTTATACAGTGCCTCTTGATCATGTTTAATTTCAAACTCCCATAGATTCATTAGGACATTTATTGGGTCATTTGAATATGCCTGAAACAACATCCCAGACTGTATCATCTGTTACAATTGTGACATCATCTACTGTTTCTACTTTTTCGATGTTTACCTTAACAACTCTGTCACATCTATATGGTGGTCCATCCATCCCATTGGGTTACCAATCATTATCTGGAACTCACTCCATTGTTTCTTCTAGTCCATGGTCTTCACCCATGTCATCCACAGGAACTTTACTTCGTTCTTCACTTATGGATACTAAACAGTTTGATCCATCCAGTCAATATCAAGTTGGTCCTTCTGATTACCATCCAATGTATACAATTAACACTAGATTACCACCATACAGAGAACAATATGCCCAATCTTCTTATTATCCATACTTTGGTGGGGCACCATATGGCAGTATACCATCATCTTTAGGTCCAAATGATTCTAGAATGATTGTTTATCAATGGAAGCCTACAATGGCTCTTCAACCAAGGATTTTGTATTCATCAAAACTAATAAAACCTGTTTCATCCATACCTATAATGCCTGTCGTTATGACTTTAACACAGTTACAAGCTTAGTTAATTGTATCTCAAACTTTTTAGTCAGATCCTTCAACCTCTTACCGTCAAGTTTCAGGTCTATAGACTTAGTCTTCTCAGGCCATTTTACAACGACAGTTTCTGTCTAAAATCCAACAACCTCAAATTAGTTTACCATTAACTGGGATGACTCAAACTTATACTGGTCCAATTTATGCACAACATGGTCAAACTTATACTGGTGGTCAATAATCATTTCATCTATAGTCATGGCAAGCACAATACCAACAAAAACAATTCTAACAGTACCAAACTTATCCTGGACTTGGTCAACAAGCCTATGCTAGGTTCGGTCAACAACATCTTACCCAGGTTCTAGTCAGCAAGCCTCTGCTAGTTTTGGTCAACAACAAATTTATCCTGGTTCCCAACAACAACCTTATACTAGATATGCTCAAAAAACCCACCATTAGCAAGGTTTCCAACAACAAATTCCTTATGCTGGTATGCAAAGGCTTATTTCTTAGGCAATTCCATGTTACCCTAGTTACGGTCAACCCGACCTAAACCGACAGTTGCCTTTTGTTGCAACACTTGAATTACCAGATTTAAATCGGCTTACGGATGATCCCATTCTTTATTCAGCTTGGTGGCTAGTGATTCCACGCAAATTTCCTTATGATATTCCTAAGTTCAATGGAAACCCTCGAGAAGATCCATCCAAACAGGTTATGACTTTTCATTTATGGTGTTCATCCAACTCCCTAAATGATGATTCAGTAAGACTATGTCTTTTCTAGTGAACGCTCACTCATTTGACTGCAAAGTGGTATATTGAATTACCACGAGCTTCATTTGACAACTTCGCAGCCTTAGCTACTACATTTTTACCCCATTTCTAGTTACCCATCGGACATGAAACTGGAACAGAAGTGTTGACCAACTTTAAACAGACCAATGCTACTCACATTTCTAATCATATTCATGAGTGGTGCCGTCGTCGTCATCGAATGGTCAAAACTTTTGTTCCTGGTAAACTTTTATTTGAGTGGTTTATTAAATCCTTATTGCCATCTATCACCGAGGATGTGGCTAGAGATGGAGTTGTTATTGAAGAGAAAGTACTTTCTCGTGCCCAATACTTAGACTTGATTTACACATACTCTGGCATGCTCTATGATAAGATTCCAAATGCACCTAGACCAACTTTTACTGTTCCACCACCTCCATCCAATAAGGACTCTCATGTTGATGATGGTGTGATAGATTCTTCAATCACTCGAACAACAAGTAGACCATCTAGTGAAACACTTTCCATTTCAAATAAAATCTCTAATACAACTAATAATAAACTAGATTTCGAAATAAATGTCGTGTCATCTGACAAAGGTAAAAATGAAAAGAATCCTCGAAGTAAGAAAAAGTGGAAAACCAAAAAGAAACAAAATTCTCCCCCTCGAGAAATCATCTGATTCCTCTTCTCTGGCTAGGAAACCTTATTCCCGATGTTTATTTTGTAATTAGGAGCACTTTATGCAAGACTATCCTCACTGCTCTCAATACTGAAAACTTCTTAAGACTTTTAGTACATCCATTGTGTTGAAAAACCCTTTTCCAAACGCAGAGACTCATTTGGTTTTTGTTACAGGAAAATTTGGGTACATAAACCCTAACTTCTAGATCTATATTATTAGGGTCCATCAACCCCTAATTCAGTTCTTTTCATTCCCTAATGAAGTTAACCTACATCATGCTTGCCTCCCAAGAGTTTCATGACACCATTCATCCAAAAAATGTCCCTAAGGAGGTCATCGTAGGTGACCTTCTATCTGGCTACAATGCATGGTAGGCACTACACTGTCTAGGTGCTATGCATAGAACCTGGCCTTTGTATCACCTGCGATGAGTGAGATTCATTTTATCTTTGTAATGAATCCATTGGATTCCTCATCTAATGGATGCTTCTGGAATTTTCTAGATGGAGTAGGCTCGCTTTTGGATGAGGAAGGAGATAAAGGAAACTTAATCCATTATCCCTTCCTCCATGGAACCACTTCCCAAATATGGTGAAGCATTCATGAGGGCCATTAATGGCTTAACCTCCTCCATTCAGCTATAAAATTACTAGGCATTCAAGGCCGGTCTAAGGTTGAAACTTCTTAATCTAAGGAAATGTTGATTGGATGAGATTAGTAGAGAGAATAATGTTATGATGTCAAATTGTTGATTGATGAGGAGGGAAGGGTTTGAAGTTGGAAGGATGACACTGAATTGGACATGCATCTACATGGGTTGTAATATTTCCTTCTATGAATAAAGAGTTCTATGCATTTTCCATTCATGTGTTCATGTGATGTATATTGTACTTTCGATTCTATAATATGTTTATGGTAAATATATATTATTAACTAATATATAATATTAATATTAATATGGTAAATATATAGTATTAAATAATATATAAGATGTAATAATATGAATATTATTAAATATACAAATAAATAAATATATAAATAAAATAAAAATTATTTTTGATTAAATTATAGATATAAAATATTACCTTTAATAATAAACGGTTAGGTTTATACTATTATTTACCATATATTACTCTAATAAATAATATTTATTGAAAATAAGATTATATAATGGTAAATAATAAATAGGGATATATATAGTGGTAAATAATTATATTAATATAATAATAATAATATTTAATATTAATAAATAATATGATATATATATATATATATATAAATATATATAATAATTATAATTATAATAATAAATAAAATTGATAAATAAAAGAATTTAATAAAATTTGGGTCCCTCCCCTTGGGTCTAGTCAAATCTAGCCGTTAGGGTCCTTTAACGGTTACTCAAAAAATTTAGCTGTTGGAATGGCCTGTTGTTCCTATTTAACTTATCGCTCGGATTGGATCTTCAACTTGTCCTGACGATGAACCACACTGGTTGGTTCGAAACATGTCGACAATTGATTTATTATGTGATTTTGCCAAAATTATTGTCACATACAGGTTTATGGATCACAGAAGTCTGAATTCTTAAATAATCAAACTGTTTATGGAGTTTTAAAAACATAACTCCTTACAATATTTACAATAATATACACATACATAAATGTGCATATTTTCTTTAATCAACAAATAAAAGTATATGATTCCTACATCAAAAACAAGGGAATCTAAAGGCTTACAACCCCACCCTCAAAGTAATACCAAGATTCACATCCTTCCCAGGAAGTCAAAAATTGACTACCAAAATCAAAGTCTATCTGCAATGTCCAACGTTACAATCCTTGTGCTACTTTTTCTCTCAGTGAACAATTACCATCTCATTGTTCCAAAGCACACTCCCAATGTTCTTCCGATTCCATCTCACATTGCTAATGACAAAAAAAAAATTATAACCGAACCTTCTCTTCTCTACTTCCCAGTCCCTCAGGCAACCCAGTCACCCCCTTCTGTGTAGTCACTCACCTTCCAATTTCCCTGGCATCCCCTTCTCGGGTGATCCATCCCTTGGAAAGGTTTCCTCACATCATAAGATCCAAAAACCAAGGCATATCCCTACCTAAAAACCATCGTATAGGTCATAACATGCTTATGGAAATCAATGGACATCATTGGGTACTAGTGTCCCATAATGGCCCTACTCCTGAATGCTTTACCAACACACTTTTGAATGTTCCAATTGCTTTTACTATTGCTACTAACACTCTTGTAGTCATTTCTAACCACCCAAATTGAGAATCTCCATGCTTTCCTGTACCAAGTACATAATTTCCATAAGACTCGGAAGGAATTGCAATAAATTCAAATCATACCTCATTGGTATCTTGTCAATAAGGTACACTTATAATTCTATTTACTTCCTGTCACAACAAGTCAAATTAGCTCTTTAACCAAGTCATTATATAAACACATCACATATGGTTAGTTTGTAACTCAACCATAATAAATCAAAAGCATAGATTATGTGCATAATTAAAAACTAAAATAAAATATTGATACTTATATTCAAGTTATTATTTGTTAATACCTCTATTCTTTGTCCTTTCCATACACACACTGAATTGGTTTCCAAACCCAGCAAGAACCCAATGACTTCTCTTTTCTTCCATATGTTGTAATAAGGGTGTCCAAAGACTATACCATCTCAGCCCTTAGTATCAACAACTCAAGATTTCTTTCTTCCCAAGTTGTCCAAGGATCCAAGGACTACTATCTCAACCCACAACCTCCAGTGAACCCAAGCTGTTACAGGTATCCAACCCACAAACTCTAGGGAGCACAAGTTATTACAAGTCTCAAGGGACCTCTATCTCAACCCATAGCTTCTAGGGAACCAAAGCTATTACAAGGCTCTAAAGGCCTTGTCCCCATCTATAGCTTCTAGGGATCCCGAGAACCAACCCCTTTCACAACACATACACATAAAAAATGTACAACACAATACATATATGTACATGTAATACAACACAATGAATACACATGTCATGATAGAATGACTACACAATACACATGAAATGATACCACATGTACACAACAAAAAATGTATAACATGCACACAACACAATATGTACAGAGTAGCAATACTGCACATCAAAGGACCACACTATCTCTAAGAGGAAACCTTCCTCTAATGTTTTTCCTACACCTTATTACCTGCATCCACCACCCAAAGTCCTGGGTCTATGGTCCTTTTAACTATCCATGCTTGTCCCAACATTTCGTAGATCACATTGTTTTCATTCCACTGATGTATACATCAACATTTCTTGTACATAACATAAACATAGGCATAGTGATAAACACATAATATCAAAATCATATCCACATGATACTAACCGTAGATATCTTCCAAGGCTACTATGCCCACTTGATTCCTCATAAACGAGGAACATTTTCATCCATTCAACCTACATAAAACAATCATCTTCCACAAGAATGATCCCTAACTACCCTTTAGACATGGACAAAACCACACACAATATATATATAAATATATATAATATATATATATATAATATATTAGAGAGAGGAGAGAGAGAGAGAAAGAGAAGAGAGAGAGAGAGAGAGAATAGCATAATCATGATCACAAAACAATTACCAGTGTTCATAATATCAAGGTTAAGAGAAATTCCTTTATCTGTGCAAAGCATACACAAAATTGAAAACAATAATTCCCAGCATAGCCAAGGCCTTTGTTACCTCAAATCCATATAGTTTAGCTATTATGTTACATTACTCATGATTTTCTTACCATTGTCCATTTACCTCAATGGACTGAAACAACCCAATTGACTATCATATTCTTGACTTTAGCTTCTCTTTATTCATGCACCAAGCATTATCTAGGCTTTACATTACCTGATCGATTTCATCCATCAATCATCAATATCGATTATCTTTCCTCTTTTCCCAACAAATTCCAAGACCCTCAAAAAATAAAATTGAAGAAAAAGAAAGAAAAATAAAGAAAACAAGGAAACCAAACAATAATATAACACCAAAAACAAAGTAGCATGGTCAGTCACCAGTCACAGTCAAAACCGCAAATCAACCACAAACAAATGATAAAACATCGAAAGCACAAAACTTTCAATAGACACAATGACTCAATTCCCATGATTCTCATGACTTCCAACGAAAAACTCAACCCAATCCTTCTTCAATATTTCATGGAAGTTTATTTTTCCATGAAATTCCTGCGTCATACTTCCATAAAAACATAATTGTCAGTGCATAAATAAATATAATAATATACCAGTTACCCTACCCTATTGTGCCCATTAAGCTTCGCTATAACTAAACACCCACACATATTATCTTCTAATGGATTCCAATTCCCTTGATGAATCTAGCTATAATTGGAGACTAGCTATCATGCCTACATCTAATCAACCATCTTCCATATAAATTCTTTGCCCACAAAATTATTCCACACACTTTGACTTGCTCTATTACTCGGTCTCAAAGCATGAGCACCTTACACTGTAAGATGCATTGAGGCTCTTCCTTGAACTTTTCCTCTAGTTCCACATTCCATCTTGATGATGGGCACTTGGTGACCAACATACCTGTTATCCACTATTTTATATATCTGGGGAATTCTTTGACCTACATCCCAAACTCTTCATGCCTCATGAGCAGTATAGATATAAGGCATGTCAGGCATCCACTGCACCACTTTGATGGAAAGGAAAATCCTTCCTACAATGATTTCCGTCATAGCTTCAACACTACAATGCTTATTTTCCATTTCCCTTACTTTTCTACTCCACTAGTTGAGACCCATGTACCTTTTCAATTGTTTTGAATTTCTTGTACGGAGCGAAATTTTCCTTCTCACCCACATCCCGAGATCAAAAAATTCCTTGGCCCCTTCATCATAGTATATTTTAGAAAGGTACTTCTTCTTGAAGAGTCTTTGAAACTCATCCCAAATTAGATCCTTCTCTCTGATACATCTAACATACTTCTACATCTTCTAACTTTGTCAACTCACCATCAAAAGTAGGATTCTTGGCTTTCCTGAACTCATCTCGAAAATACCCCTTCTCACTCCTCCTATATGGATGATAGTGGTGATGGTGATGATGTCTCCTAGAACCAAACCTAGAATAAAATACATGAGTGTTAGCTCACCTGTCAGGTTTATCCTAATATCTTCCACCTATGATTGTATCATCCTTGTTCATCATGTTCCCTTCCCAAACCTGCTACGATATGCACTGTTGGTCTTCTTCTTCCTATCCATAACTGATTCCTAGCTATTCTTGCTTCTGTAAACATGTAAGGATATGAAGAACCATTGCATTAACCTCGACTTACTTTTCCCGAGCCCTTACAAGTCTTTCCTCTGCCTTAGTGAACCTGTTATTATATGCCTTGCAACTTCAAATATTTTCCCTCAAAATCCTTAGTGTATCTACTAGATTAGGAGAATACTCTTCTCCTTGCTTCACAACTAACCCATCCCATTCTATAGAATTCACATCAGTCCTATAGGGGAGTCATGTGAACTGTAATCCACCATTCTAGTCTTCATCTCTCATATTTTATTTCCTATAAGCATACCATGTTTGATAAACCAAATAAAATACATATTAAAAATCATACCTCAACATATCTCAGGGGAAGCTATTACATCTACATAAGTCAGTCCAAATTAGCACGATACATAGTAATATCAATAACTTAACCACAATGACAATAATCATCATGCACATGACCAAAATTCATGTAATAAAAAGTTAACTATAACGCATGACTAACTGATGCATGTGCATATGACTGCACTAATCAACTAGCATCTATCATGCATGTAACCACAAAATCAATAGAATGGAAGGAATGGATATAACCACAATCAATATAACAACCATTAACCATCATGCCTACATGCCAAACATATAAACTTGTATGGAGATCTTCTTTTACCCCAAGGTCATGTATTGCAACCTCACTTTGGTACCACTGTAACACCAATATCATAGGAAAGGTTGTGGGGAATGAAACTGCTCTGATACCATCCGGTAACACCACCTCCCAAATTTAATTTCTTCTACAATCTCTCCAGGGTAAACATGAGATGAGTGCTACTATGGCATGACTTTACCTCCAAGTTCCATTTATGGAAGTGGAACTAAAACACATATTACCACCCCTCAGTGACACTAGATCACTCAACAACCTCAAAACAAATTCTCGAAATCAATCCTTGAGTTGAAACTGATTTTTACAAGCTTCACACCTCAATCACAACCATTGCACACAATGAATGTAGTTATGAGGCTCCAACCACAATGATAAGCTTGCCTTCATGCGGTTATGACCCAAATATTCCAGTTCAGAGGGCGCGGTAGCGAGATCTATGCCACATTTCGAGGGATAGCCTTCAAACCACTTCCCAGAAGTGCCGAGAACTTTCCAAAATGAAATTGATGATAATAACAAGTTTGTGCAATAAAAAATCAAGTTAGGTCTTTCTCAAAACATGCTAGTCCCATGATAGACATAGAAGCTACCTATCATGAATGCATATATCATCATAAATTTCTATAATTCATCATAAAATCATCAAGAGGGTCTATTTCCCTCTCATGTAGCTACAACAACACTTGTTATCCCATGCATTCATTAATCATTTAATAACGTATCAGATCATGCATGAGATCCATAAGTAGAGAACATCATAGAACCATGCATATAACCAACATATAAATAGAATATAAACCACAAAAAATCATCCATAATATAAACATGAAAACCAATACATGTGATAATTAACCACAATAAGAAAATAGATTATATTGACATATGGAAATGCCAACCAAGTCAGGGACTTCCACATACCACCCCATCATAAATTGGGCTGAACCAAATTTCTCTTTTAGCCAATCACGCTCATGCCATATTCCAATAATGAATGTGGTATTGTATGAGCTAAACCAAACAGAACCAACTAAGGCTTCCATAGGCCAAACCACCTCAACCCTCAACCATAAAAATTATTCTTAACTAGTCCATAAATGACTAATACCAACTAGATTGTTCTCTTCCCATATTTTCATGGGCTCCAAGGATTCTATCTCAAACCACATCCTTCAGGGAAACTAAGTTGTTAGAAGGTTCAAGGGATCTCCAATTGCAACTCAGAGCCTCCAAGGAACCCAAGTTTTCCTAGGGACCAATAGATTCTATCCTAACCCACATCCATAGGGAACCTAAGATCCAATAATAAATTTAAATGGGAAACCCACTGCATCATGGCTATCCAGAAAATGCTAAGGCAATGATGAAACCACTATCAATCCAGGAAAATATCATTCCAATGTAGAAAAACATAAACAATAAACATGTACATGCACCATGCATTCAAATCCATGAATGCTAAATCTCACATGCACACTATTACCTGTAATCCACAACTAATTTATGTCCTTACTTGTCATTGTCCAAACTTCATATTTTGTTCCATTTCTTTCTTTGCTTTTTCTTCGCTTGCTTTTTGCTTATCCCGATCAAAAGGTGGGAAACAAATTTCAACTGATTCTAAAGTGCATTTTTATCATAAATGTCTAATCTCTTCCTTTCCTTTTTCCTTTTTATTTCATTTTCCTTTCTTTTTTCTCTAATTTCCCTTGCATGCATATTTGTGTCTCTTCACCTTACTTTTGTCCTATTTTCCTTTATTTCTCATAATTAAATGCCAATTATTTCCTCCTTTCCTTTTCCAATTTACATATCCATTAATAAACCGCAAGTGATGCCCACTATAAATTTTTCCCACCATTCAACTTGGAATACGGGTCCCATGACCTTGGCCTTATTTCATTTACATGGAAATTCAAGTAGGGGATGTCACATCGGATTTCATGTGGAATTCTTGACTGCAACATCAAATCAGCCTTGAACTTGAATAAGAGCATAAGAGAATTTTGGATTAGTGTTTTGGTCATAGTCCCAGTATTATGGAAAAGGGATCTCAAATTTTTAGTTCTTATACCATTAAGAATTTGGCATTGAGATTGGTTACGAAAGAAAGGAGTTCATTGCATAGTTGGGTAGTGAATGAAAAAACAAAAAAGGAGATCATATTTGCTAATGTAAAGTGATGAAGAACCTATAGTATAAATAGAAAAACACGATTATGTTTGTGTGCTAGAATAATTTCAACTAAATATTAAGAAGCTTTAAATTAAAAGCATGGTTGGTGGAATTAAATAAGTGAGATGCTCAACATTCCAAAGTGATAGAGTTTCAGAGGAGATCTACAATAAGCTACAATTGGAATGAAATGAAAAACTCCTCGAACCAGGATATATCATCAAGCAGAGTATCAATATTTTATGAAGTTAATTATGTATTATGGAGAGTCAAAATGGAAGCATACATCATGTTTCTTGGTGTGGATGGAGTAGAATATGGATATACTATTCTAGCAACTCCACCTACATCATGATCAAAGGATAGTATCAAAGGCCAAGAACACAATTGTAGCTGGTCTTAACGAATCTTATTTTGTAAACATGATTCACTACAAATCATCAAAGGAAGCTTGGGACAAGCTCAAGAAAAACTATGAAGGAGATGGAAAGGTAAAGAAAGCTAAACTCCAAATCTATAGAATGAAATTTAAAAGCCAAGTTATGATTAATGAAGAAGAAATCATTGTTGGATACTCCTTTGGAGTTGATGATGTAGCCAATATGAATAGAGGACTTGGTGAAGACATTAAAGAAGGGGTAGTTTCCCAAAAAAAAATTAAGATCACTCCCAATGAGATAAATGACAAGATCTCAACCATAGGGAAGATGACATAATTAAAGACTCTAACTATGGAAAAGTTTCTTGGAACTCTCACTGCATATGAGATGAGTATGGAAGAAGCGAAGTCAGAACTAAAGGAAGTAGTTATTAAAGCCACAAAGAAGTCCAAAGAGAACAGAAGACACGAAGATTTCTCCATATGTTGTTGGCATTATGATACATGTGTTGTCCTTGATGGCAACTCACATAGATGAAAGTTCACAGTGCAACAGGTTAACAACAAAAGATTATAGATCAGACTCTAGAGATAGAACAAAGAGAAGTATACGGTGGTTCATTTTGTCTAAGTAGCATATACGCGTAGGTCCATAGAACAAAAATAGCATATACATATACATGGGGTCTTGCAAGAGGAAAGGTGTGTACATGTTGGAAAATCAAGGAAATTCAAGGGGAGACAAGATCAGGGGTTAATACCATGGTATTAGCCCACAATATTGAGTGGAGTAATGACTATTTGATGCTGCTAAAGAATACCACGAGTCCTAAGTGGTTTTTGCTTGAGGTATTGAGAATGGCCTAGAAATATATAAGGAGAAGAAGATCATTAGGCCACAGTGCACATGTGAAAGTGTTTATGAGGAATACTTCTATCTGAAGTATATGTTATGTTGCAGGGGCTATGATTATGCGATGATATGAAATATTTTGTACACCTTGGATACAATGTTATATGAAGATCATAAGAACTAAAATGAGTTATCATTGCATGATTTGATGTTGATTGGGCTAGATTTGATTGTTTAAGCATGTTTTATTTTGCAAATTTATGATCTGGGTATGGCTGAAGTCTCGAAATGCTGTGAACTTTTAATTTAGTATTTGCAGATATATACGCTTATTCACATTGGTAAAAGGGCATATACACACTAGTTCAACACATCGAAGTACCGTATACATTATGAAATATGATGTTTGAAGTTGCAATTGGTTTTGGTTGTTAATGCATAGTTCTGGGTTCTGCTTTGTGTTCTCATCACAATGTTCTGAATGTTCAGATTGTTTGATTGTGATTTTCTTCAATGATGATGTTTTTTTAGTGATTGGTTGTATTACAATGGTGATTGGTTTTGAGCTTCAATGTTGCTGATGGGTCCAGTATGAAAATTTTATTAAACAAGGCCTTCAGATTGTGGTCTTGTGTTCCAGCAGTATCCTATCTGAAAATTTATGAAACATGGTCCCTGGAGGAAGAGAGAAGGTCATATCCTTTTGTAGGCCGGTTCCTACATACAGATAAGCATATAGGCCAGTACAAGAGCCAAGGGGTTGGCACTCCCTTTCAATAGTAGCTAGAAAACGAGTGAAGGTTGGAGCCTTCTGTAGGCCGGCACCTACGTACTAGTAAACAGATCGGCTAGTACAAGAGCTAGGGGTTTGTATCTCCCTTCTAGTAGAAGCTGGAGAATGAGAGGAGGCTGTAGCCTTATATAGGTGGGTGCCTACATACTGGTATGGGTCTGCACCAATACAAGATTGTAAATAGGTTTTTCTTATATTAAAAGAAGACAACAATAGGCAATTTTTGTCTTGCATTGGGTTTCTACCTTAAATCTTAATGTTCATGTGTGTTTCTTATGTATGATGGTTTATTCTATTAGTACTGCACATGGTTACTATTTATATGGTTAATTAAATACTGATGCACTAATTAAAGATCAACATATGATAAATTAACTAAATCATAAGTTTGCTAGATATACGCTGGTTACTTTAAAGACAATTGCGTGTACATGCGAGTTACCTTCATTGAAGTAGCGTATTTAAATTTGAGTATGAAAAAAATAATCTATTGATTTGATCATATTGATTCACCCCCCTCTTAGTATTATTTCCAACAACTGGCATCAAAGTAGGTCATTTAGAAGAAGCTTGATCGCTTGAAGGGAGATCTTTCAAAATGAACAATCATGAAGGCATGGGATCTATTAGAAGACCAATCTTCAATGGTAACAACTTGGTATATTGGAAAACATAAAATGGAGCTTATCTTCAGTCACTTGGAGCTGATATTTGGGAAATTGTGGAAAAAGGATATCAATATCTAGCAGAAGTCCCCACTAATCCAGCAGAAAGGAAAACATATGAAATCAATTCCAAGGATGTCAACGCCTTATTGGGAAGTTTATCAGAATCAAAATTTGTCAAAGTCTGCAGCTCAACGCAACCAAGGAAATATGGGACAAAATCATTCAGAGCTACGAAGGTGACTCCTAGGTAACACGTGCTAAACTAAAAACTCTCAGAATCCACTATGAAACTCTCAAGATGCATAGTGATGAAATTATTTCTAGTTATTTCTTGTGAATAGATGGGATTGTAAATCATATGAAAAATTTGGGTGAAGATATAAAGGAAGCTACTTTATTTGAGAAAATTTTGAGATCTTTTTCTTCTAAATTTGAGTCAAAAGTGTTTGCCATAGAAGAAAAACATGATCTTCAAACTATTATTGTGACTAAACTCCATGGAATCCTAACTGCCTTTGAAATGAGAAACGGAGGTCCATCAGATATGAGAGAAGCCTCTTTTAAAGCACCAGCAAAGGGAAAATAAAAGGAAGGGCACAATGAATCAGGACACATTTCGGAAGAAGAATATGAGGTACATTCTTTCAGGAAGCTTCAACGGTGTTTTGGAATGTTCAGAGTTAAGCTACCATTCAAATGCTTTGCTTGTGCTAGAGTTGGTCATTACATTGCTAAATGCCCTCATGTCAAAGGAAAAATATCTTCAAAAGGTAATAGAAGTTATTATACTCATGTTGAAAGTGATGGATTATCCAATAGTGATGAAGATGATCAAGAAATTAAACTACTCATGGCGTATGAAAATGATGCCTTAGAAAAGGAAGATTTCCTTGAAGAAATCAGTGAACTCAAAATCAGTTTTGCAGAAAAGGATACAGTCATAGACACAGTGACACATCAACTCACTGAAAAGGACAAACACAATGAAGTGTTAGAATGTGAAGTAGTAAGTCTAAGACAATAACATGAGAAGACAAAGACTCTGAATCTTAGATTTAGTAAAGGATCGGAAACGTTAGATGAAATCATCAAAGTTCAGCATTTGCCTATTATAAAGATTGGTCTTGGTTTTGATGAAGGTGAATCTAGCTCACAATATGGGGTAAGGAACTCCAATGAAAAATCTAAAATGCTCAACAAGGAGATAAGACGTCAATGCCATCAAAAACCAAGGAAAGAAAGACATCAAAGAAAAAGATTTCCACCTAACTATGGAAGGGATAATTGTTTCTTCTCTCTGACAAAAAATGTTGAATGTTTTATATGTCATAATTTTGGACATGTTGTAGCCAAATGCAAAAGTAGAATGGTTCAAGTCCATCACACAGAAATATCATCAGTTTCCAGGTACTTTAAGCGATATTGTTTTACTTGCAATATGTTTGGTCACAAAGCTATTGATTGCGATAGAAGGAATACGAAACATGTAAGATGTTATGTGTGTAACAAGTTTGGACATAGAGAAAAGGAATGATAGAGAAAATTTCGGCCACCGTACCAAAAGGAGAAAACACCATTGCAATCTGAGGTATTGAAGAAGAAGGAATTGTTGTCAGAAAGATGTGCAATATCTGACTTTACAGACATAACAAACCCAAGGGGAGCTCAAAGTGTAAAACTTCAATATTCCAATTCTCATACACAGTTATTATGAAGACAAGTCACGTATATATGCAAGTTAGAAGTTGCACAGTCACGTATATGGTGTTTTGAGGAAAAAGCAGTGGGATAGACTCAGGAAAAGGGGTCTGATATGGTTCAATAAATTATCAATTATCTGTTTTGTTTGATGATGATTACAATATGTTGATGATATGTGGAAGTTTTTTTTACCCTCATAAGCTATTGATAATTTGATGAATAACTGGTTGATGATGATGTGTTAATAATTCTTACTAACAAATGCAATGATCAAATCTGATACTAAACGGCTAGCACAGGTTCAGGGGGAGCATGTGCTTCTAATAATGCATTGTTGGCATTATGTTAAAATATCTTGGTACATAAAGATGCTTATAGTTGTTTTGATTCAGGTGACTCTTTTGATGATGGACATATACATGATGTTGATCCTGATGCTGCTGACAGATACTTATGGTGCAGGTCATATATGGTGTATGATAGTTGTTGATGAATATCATGGTCTTATTTAGATTGTTGGTCCTTGTTATATATTTCATTTGATGTAAAGGTCATGAAAAGACCTAATTTGTAACCCCACTATGCATGGGAAGGATGATATAATAATTGCTATTTCATTCATGTATAAACATTTGGTATATCCACACTTGGTTGGGTAGATGAGTCAAATTTGGTGTATCCCCACTTGGTTGGGTGATTCAAGCATGTATGATTCATTGGTCTTAGGGAAGTCATGATCACTTAGTTGAGTTATAGATTCATGGTATTGTTTTGAAAACTATCTTTACAGACTCTACATGTAGTCAGGGGAGCATGGGCAACTTAATGTATATAAAAGGGGGAGAATATCTTGGTCCGCCCTTTGCCCTTGACGTCAAAGGGGGAGAGTGTCTTGGTGTTTTTGTTGCCATAAAGTGCAAAGGGGGATATTTTTGGCATTATGATATAGGTGTTGTCCTTTATGGCAACTCACATAGATGACAATTCACAGTGGAACAGGTTAACAACAAAGGATTACATATCAAACTCCGAAGATTGAAGAAAGAGAAGTATACGCTGGTTCATTTTGTATAAGTATCGTATACATGTAGGTCCATAGAAAGAAAATAATGTATACATATACATGCACTCTCGCAAGAGAAAAAGCATGTATAACCTGGAAAATGAAGGAAATTTGAGAGGAGACAATACCAGGGGTCGATACCATGGTATTAGCCCACAATATTGAGTGGAGTAATGACTATTTGATCCCGCCAAAGAATACCATGATTCTTAAGTGGTTTTGGTCCAATTTATTGAGAAATTCCTAAAACTATATAAGGAGGAGAATATGATTAGGCCACAGTGTGCATGTGAAAGGGTTTCTGAGTTATACTTCTATCTAAAGTATATGTTATGTTGCAGGGGCTATGATTATGAGGTGATTTGAAATATTTTGTGCACCTTGGATACAATGTTAGATCAGGATCATAAGAACTGAAATGTCGTATCATTGCATGATCTGATGTTGATTAGGCTAGAGCTGATTACTTAAGCATGTTTTATTCTATAAATGTTATGATCTGGGTATGACTGAAGTCTAGAGAAGTTGTGAAGTTTTAAGTTAGTATTTGCAGACCTATATGCTAGTTCTCTTTGTTAAAAGCGCATATACACACTGGTTCGTCACATCGAAGTAGTGTATACATTATGCAATATGATGTTTGAAGTTGCAGTTGGTTCTGGTTGTTAATGCAGAGTTCTGGGTTCTGCTTTGTGTTCTGGTGACAGTGTTTTGAATGTTCAGATTGATTGATTGTGATTTTCTTTAGTGATGATGCTTTTTTAGTGATTGGTTGTATTACAGTGGTGATTGGTTTTGAGCTTCAATGTTGCTAATGGGTCCAATATGAAAATTTGATTAAACAAGGCCTTCAGATTGTGATGTTGTGTTCTAGGAGTATCTTGTTTGAAAATTTGTTAAACATGGTCCCTGGAGGAAGAGAGAAGGTCGTAGCCTTTTGTAGGCCATTGCCTACGTACTAGAAAACATATCGGCCAGTACAAGAGACAAGGGGTTGGTAGTCCCTTCCAGTAATAGGTCAAAAACAAGCGATGGTTGGAGCCTTCTATAGGCCGCTTCCTACGTACTAGTAAACAAATCGGTTAGTACAAGAGCTAGGGGGTTGTAGCTCCCTTCCAGTAGAATATGGAGAATGAGAGGAGGTTTTATACTTCTACAGGGGGGTGCCTACATACTAGTATGAGTTTGTACCTGTATAAGATTGTAAATAGGTTTTTATTGTATAAAAAGAAGACAACAACAGGTGGTTTTTGTCCTGCATTGGGTTTCCACCTTAAATCTTGGTGTTCAAGTGTGTTTCTTATGTGTGATGGTTTATTCTTTTACTACTACACATGGTTACTATTTATATGGTTAATGAAGTACTGATACATTGATTAAAGATCAACATATGATGAATTAACTGAATCATAAGTTTGCTACATATACATTGGTTGCTTTAAAGAGAGTTGCGTGTACACACGAGTTACCTTCATCGAAGTAGCATATATAAATCTGAGTATGAAATAAAAAAGTTATTGATTTTATAATACTGATTCACCCTCCCTCTCAGTATTATTTCCAAAATATGTTTCTTAGATGAGGAGATGGCCAATTTATATGAAAAATCAAAACGCGTTTGGGAAAATACAAAGGTAAGCTACCATTTAAATGCTTTGAATGTGGTAGAGTATGAATTTTTTCTTCTAAATTCCCATATAAAGTTGAGGAACAAGATAAGGAGAAAAAAAAGAATAACCAAAACAATGCTAAAAAATATCAGAGGAAGAAGACTCAGAATAAAAAGAGCTTATACTCCAAGGAATATAGTGAGTCATTCGAGGAAATTAGTCAAGAACCTTATGAGGGAGAAAAAAATTAATGCACAATAATGGAATTTGATTATGAGACTAAGTTTAAAGGCAAACCAGAATGTGAAGAGAGTAGTGGTGGACCTCAAAGCAGAACTAGTCAATGCACTGGAGGAGCTAAAGAAGACTAGGAAGAAGAACAACATATTGGAAGAGAAACTTATAAGATTTGAAGAAGGTATGTATAATTATAAAAATGAATATTATAAGCTTTAAATTAATGTAAAATTATAGGAAACTCTCAAGCTGAAGGACATTCTAGTTAAAAAATTAAAGGGAAAACAAAATAATTACGATAGATTAGACGATGGAAATGAAGTTCTGAAGCTGGAATTGTCAAAAGGGAAATAAAAGGCTAGTTTAGATACATATGATGGAGATATCATTTCTCTAAAATCCTAGCTTTAATAGTATGGGATAAAGTAGGGGCTTGTAATCAACAAGCTAGTCGAATGGGAAAAAAATTGCCAAGAGTTGGAGGCAGAAGTCATATCTCTAAGAACAAATATTATGAAGATCAAGTCCAAGATGGATTTAGAACTCAAATTTACTAATGGTTGAGAAGCATTGGATGATATCCTTAACTCCTAGAGACCATTATTAAGCAAATTTGGTCAAGGATATAAAGAATTTTAGCAGACTTCGAAAGGATAATCGAGTTCCAAGTCCCCAAGAAACAAGGAGCCTTTGAGCTATTCAAGTTCACTTAAAGGAAGAGCTAGTAAGTATGAAAGGGTGAAAAAACATTAAAAAAAATTTGAGAGGTAGCAATTATGTCTTTACAAAAGCACCCTACCATAGATTTATTCACTAGAAAGTGAGTAGGAAAAATATGAATAGATATACTCGAACTCAACATATGCACTACCTCAGGTACCCAAAGTTATTTTATGGTAATAATTATATGTGTCATAAATTTATTGATTTTACAGTTATTAAAGTTAAAATAGATGAAAATTATATTTCTAATCATCTTCAGCTTGGTAAATTTATAAATTTCCTTCCTATATTTGTTCTTCCCTCTTATGAATGAGATTGAATGTTATATATGTCATAACAATGGTCACAAGGCAAACGAGGGTATAAGAAAATTATTTAAATCTACTAAAAAGTATAGTCAAAGCAATAAGGTACTTATGAGAATGGAAAGAGATAGAACTAAAAGAAACAATAAAAGGAGTATAGTATTGTGTATTATGCGCATGAATGGGAAGAGAAGTAGTATGTAAATGGTGGTTTCCCAAGGCACATGAATAGAGACAAGAGTAATTTCCTATTTATGAAAGAAAATGGAAAATGCATCATTAAGTTTGGAAACAATGGGCTGACATAAATTAAAGGAAAGGTAACTCTCCATCTGGATAAGAAGAATAAGGCTTAGAGTATCCTTTATGTGGATGACCTTAAACACAACGTTCTCAATGTTAGACACGTGTGGTATCAGCTACGACACCATTTTTTTATCAAAATATTTTGACATAAAAAGGGAAGAGAAAGAAAATCTAGTAGGAAAAGTAATCATAACTCGCAACATCTATATCTTTGATGATTCCATGGAAAAGTATTAGCTAAGAAAAGTTGATGAGACATGGATTTGGCATAAAAGGATGGGTCATGTTAACTTTGATAGTTTGGTGAAAATCAACAAAATAGAGGTAGTAAGGGGTTTAGCAAAATTATCAAGACAAAAAAGTTCAATATGTCAGCCCTCTCAATATAAAAAATGAACAAGGGTACAACTAAAGGCCAAGGATTATTCCATAACCAGACTAGTAGAACTAGTCCTTACAGACATGTACATACCCACAAAAATTAAAAATCCAGGAGGTGATAAGTACATAATTTTGTTCATTTATAATTTCACTAGAGCCACGTTTATAATTATATTAACGGAAAAATAAGATGCGTTGACAAAATTTAAGGTACTGAAGGCTTAGGTTGAGAAAGGGAGATTTGAAGATCAAGTTCCTATAATCACGTAAGGGGTGAGAGTTCACTTTGAGGGAATTTGAATAATTCTATGAACATCACAACATTAGAAGGTAGTATTTTGTTGCAATAACTCCTCAACAAAACATAGTGGTAGAACGAAAAAAAATAACTATTCAAGACATTGTTAGGGCCATCATGGATGAAGGGAATGTGGCACACAATTTCTGGGGAGAATCATCCCAAGTTGGTGTCTATTTGATCAATAAGACTAAACTTAGACTAAATAGTGATAAGAATCCCTATGAATTATTGAAAGGGAGATGAGGCTCATTGAAGAAACTCAATGTGTTTGGGAGCAAGTGTTATATCAAGAGGAATTAAAAAAAGCTTGGTAAGTTTGATTGTCATGCAGAAGAAGGATCTTTTCTTAGGTATGCAACTAGAAGCAAAGTCTACAAGTTCTATAAAGAAAGGAGAAATAAGATTGAAGAATGCATAGATGTTAGATTGGGTGAAGATGTACACCATACTACAATGGATTAGGAGAAATAAGAGATGGATAGCAGTTTTCTATACAAAAATGAAGGACCTAAAGATATAGAGGAAGAATAAGATGAATATTTACAAGAAGAAGAGGATGTGGATTAGAAAAAATCATCACATAAATAAAAAACTTCATCAAGATAGGTGAAGAGGTAACATCAAGAGACTCCAATAATTGGAGGTAAAGATTCTTCTGTGTAGACTAGAAGAATATTTACACATAATCCCAAACAAACAAAATTTGAACTATTGTCCAGGAGAGAGCCCAAGAATTTTAATGAAGCAACAGAGGAATAGTTTTGGATCAAATCTATTGATGAAGAATTAAATCATATAGAGAAACAAAACACTTAGGAATTGGTTCCAAAATCCAAAGAGAATAATGTCATTAGTACAAAGAAGATTTTCAAAAACAAGGTAAATGAAGATGCTGAAGTTGTGAGAAACAAGCCTAGGCTAGTTTGTAAAGGCTATGCCCAAGTCAAAATATAGATTTCAAATAAAAATTTAATACTATGCCAAAATTAGAGGAGATAATGAAGTTATTTTCATTTCCATCTTATAAGAGCTTCAAAGTCTATCAAATGGATGTAAAGTCAAGATTTATTAATGGAGAATTAGAAGAAGATGTATACATTGAGAAACAAAAAGGATTTATTCTTTTAGAAGAAAATAATCATGTGTGAAAACTAAGAAAATATATTTATGGATTCAAGCAAGCCGCAAGAGCATGGTATTATAGATTGGAAAAGTATCTACACCAATAAGGATTTGGAAGAGAAACAATAGACATCAATTTGTAAATGAAATGTGAAAGGGATAATATGATGATCATTGTTGTGTATGTAGATCCCAACATTTTTGGAAGCAATTTGGAGTAGATGGGACATCCATTTGTTGATGCAATGAAAAAAGAGTTTGAGATGTCCATGTTAGGAGAGTTGTCCTTCTTCCTTGGGTTGAATATTTCTTAGTCAGAAAATGACATTTTTATCTCCCAATCTAAGTATGTGAAAGAAACTTTGAAATTTTTTGTGATGGATGATGTAAACCTCTAAGTACACCTATGGTTATTGGAGGTATATCTAGAAAAAAATATGAGTCTCCCATAGTAAACCAAATGACTTACATATCCACTATTGGAAGCGTGTTATACCTAACTTCGTGAAGACTACAAATTTTTCAAGTTGTAGGACTGGTTGCAATATTTCAAAAAAATCCAAAGGAAATGCATGCCAATGCAATAAAAGGGATATTCAAATATATTCAAGGCACAATGGACTATTTCCTATGGTATGAACCTGGTAAGGAATTTACCTTGAAATCTTTTATTGATGTTCATTGGGCCACTAGTGGTTATGAAAAAAAGAGTACAAGTGGAGCATTGTTCTTGTTAGGAAATTATCTAGTTTCTTGGGCAAGCAAGAAATATAAATCAATATCTTTATCTATAGCCAAAGTAGACTACATAAGTGTGACTACTTGTTGTACTAAAATGATGTGGATTAAGAAAGCACTAAAGGATATAAAAGTTGGGTTTCATAATCAAATTCCCATTTTATCTGATAACATGAGTGCTATTAACATTTCCAAAAATATTGTCATGCACTCTAAGAAAAATCTCATTCCAATTAAATATCATTTCTTAAGGGATCATGTTATTGATAGAGTTATGATATTGGAATATGTGGGTATTAATGAATATGTTGCATAAATTTTCACCAAGACACTACTTAGTGAACCCTTTGATTTCCTCAGACATAAATTGGGAGTGATCTCTCCTTCCTCAAAATGACTCAGAATGCTTGATAATTTGTAGCTACTCTATTTTGGAAGCAATTTAATGAGTATGATATAGGATGAGCACTATGAAATGTTCAATTTTTGGTGTTTCCTATCTATTTATATGAAGAGTTGTCATCCAATGACAAGACATGATCTCAGGGGGGAGGTATATCAGGCCTGTATATCCTTTTCCAACGATGTCAAAGGGGGATAAGATACCATGCTAAAAAAATTCTCAATGCGGTGGATACCATGGGGAGAAGAAATAAAAACAACCCATACTAGAGGACAAAGAACACATATAAAAGGGATAGGTTGTATGAATCTATGGTATAGAGATGATAGTTCAAAGAAAAACATGCATTGTGCATAATTAGTCATGGAAAGTGTCACGTTTAGGGGGAGTATTAATTGTAGAGTAGTATGAGCTCGATTAATGTCACGAGGAGTGTTGTTGCACACATAATTATATGTGTTTTTGATGCATATAGATGGCATCAATGTCTTTCGTATGCTTTGCACAATTGTCATCAGTTCCAAAGGGGGGGATTGTTGGACGTAGAGTTGGATATTTTTGGACACAATGTTGTCATTAATTCGCACCTATCTATGATCTTCGAGATTAATGTATGTTCATTGATGGCATGAGCAACATCAAGCTGGTTGTTTAGGTCATTGGTAGAGAACCACATGGTACCAAAATTATTAAAGAGTCACTAAAAAAATTATAACTGTAGTTGGTGGATGAATGGTTCAATTCAAATTCCCTTATACACTATCTGGTTGGATGGTGCTTATAAATACCTATCCAACTGTATGTGATATTCTGAAAAACTTCTAATTGTTGAAGAAGTTTAGAGGTTTGGTTTCCTTGAAAAGAGAATAAGCACGTGGTAAAAGGGTTGAACCCCACTTGTGTTTGGGGTATTTTAGTTGTTCAAGCAAGTTTAATTATTCAAACCAGTCGATTATTTGGGAGTTCAAGTGCTCGGGATAGTTAGTTTTAGCATAACCATAAGGAAATTCCTGAACCCGACCTTATTTCCATTACATATGAGTTCATGATGTGGTAGAAGGAAGTGGTCAATGAGGTGAACCACATTGACTATGCACAGATGATGATGTGGCATGTTGTGCAAGTGACACATGGCATTCAATTTTGGTGTTTTTGGATGGCCAAGTGGGCCAAGTCCAAGTGACACATGATACCACTTGGATTCAACCACATGGAAGCGATGATGTCAGGTTGTTGATATCAGATGATGTTGAATAACATAGATATTTGTGCCAAAGTGTTGTGTTTGGAGCCAATTTACAGTGTTGTAGACTTCTCGAAATTATATGGAAATTAGTTGGTGGACCAAGACCAATATCCTTGCCTAGGCAGTTTAGAGTTAAGAACTTGTAGTGGAATAATAGTGGGATTCAAACAAGAGTTTGTTTAGTTGCTCGAAATTTTAGGAGTTCGACTCTCAGGTGGTATGCTAAAGTGTAGCATGAAGCAAGGCCCGAACCAAAATAAAAGAATAAGAGAATTTTGGATTAAAGTTTGGTCACAATAATGATATTATGGAAGAAAAGCTCAAATTATTAGGGATTATACCATTACGAATTTGTGTGCTAGCGTAATCACAATTGAAGAATAAGAAGCTTTAAATTAAAAGCACCATTGCTGGAATTAAATAAGTGAGCTTCTTCACATTCCAAGGTGATGGAACAAAGTGTTAGGCCGAATAAGAAGTAAATGATGTACATGTTCCTAACTAATGAAAATTGGAAGTGAAAAGGAATATCAACAGTGAAGTGAAGTGTGTGTGTAAGATAACTAGAGAGAGTGCACAGAGTGGAGTGAATGAAATTGAGAACGACATAACCAAATAATGAGTGAGTAAGTAGATGAACACTGTTATAATTTTCTTTGTGTGTACATTACCTATAAAAGAGTGAAGAGAATGATAAGTAATATGTTAGCTATTAAAGCTAAATTTATTGTATGTGTGCAATAATAAAAAAAATTGTAAATTAAATTAAAGAACCTTGCAATATGTCTCGGCTTGAAAATCCCATGAAAGAGTATATCTAACTTACAGTAACACATTGGTGCCTATGGATTTATGAGGTAGGCACCTCTAAGAAATTTTGTACTTGTTGATTCGATGGGCTTGGAGCCTCCTGTGAGTGGGTTCTCACAAAATAATTGATGCAAAAAAAATTGGGTGCTTTGAACTTACATCATAATAAAAACAAGCTTTGGTGGTTCTTCTCCTAAAGGGGCTCCCACGTTAAAATCATTGTGTATAATTGTGAATTCCTTTTATTGTGTGAATGTGTGAACTTTAAAGAAGAAAAAATTATAATTATCGATTCACTCCCTGACCCTCTCAATAGTTTTGATTTCAAATAGTTTTAATTCATATTATTTTCAATTTCATCCATTTTTACCAAGTTTCTTTTACACCTCCTCATCATAGTGAGTAATTTATTCTCTTTGTTCTTGAGTCATAATAGAGATAGGTATGGGTTTATTTTTGTAGTACACTTTGAAGCACCCTTAGGAGCCATGTGAGAAAAAAAATAATGCTTCTCTTTTTCCTCTTTATCACAAAATTTGAATCATCATAAAAAGATCTTCCAACCAAAAGTAAGTAACTTGTGAGTCTCATACTTTCAAAACATTAATTTAAAGACTATATAGATGGGTGACCTTTTTCTTGATATATCTCGATGTTTTGAGCCATTACCAGCTTCAAATTTCAACCTATATCACTCTGGTATGTCCTTTCTAAAGTTTCGCCAATATGACCAAAATTTGATGTTTGAAGGTAAATTTATGGTAAATTTCCCAAAACATGTTGATTTTTTAATTCTTCTCAAGAGTGAACTTGTATAGTGTTTCATAACTCCAATGGTTTGAATCTAATTCTGAAATTTCTCTCTAAGGTGCTTTGTTGTGTCTTTTCAAATATTTGGAAAATTCACAATTTGAAGTATCCCAAAAAAATTATAGTGGAAGTTCCAATGTTACTTGTTTAAAATTGATTTTAGGACCATTCACAAACCTTAACTACCACAAATATATCCTTGAAAATATAATAGAATTGAATGTAGTGATTTTATTAGATATCCTCAATATCCTTTCCTAATATGCTCACAATGCGCCATTTGAAATTTCCTAGAAAAATTTATAGCAAAAAAAACAAGATCACTCTTTTAAAACTTATTCCAAGACCATTCACTAATCCTGACTTACATAGGGTGCATATCCAAAAATACAATCCACAAGAATTTGAAATTTTAACAAGATTTACTTAAAGACCTTTCATCAATCAAGTCAAAATTTTATAGTTTCAATCATTCTATAAAAAAAATTATAATAAAAATTCCATATTGACATGTTTTAAGTAGGAAGAAAGTAGGTTTGTATTCCCTAGATTAGAATATTTTTTCGATAAAAAATAGGCCTCAAAACAAAAAATGTAATAAAAAAATTAACTTTAAAAGAACCAATAAGATTAAAGATGATCATGTCATTACCAAGGGAAAAATTTTTGAAGGGAAAAGAAAAAATATGCTTAATTTTAATTGTATTTTTAGCTCATCCCCTTATAAGTTTACTGAAATGTCAAGTGCATACATCTATTGGAGGTGTAATTCATTTACAAATCAAACGAGTAGCCCACTCTACATACTTTTGAGTAGACCCACAAAAAAAATAAATTGAAAAGGTGTTTAAATATTAGACTTTTTAGAGATTTTGGCCAGTATCTGGTAAAATTCATTTATGTTTTTTAATGTGGGTTTTTTAACTCCATATACGAATTTATGACCTTGAAAATCCCTTGGGGAACTCATATTATGGATATTTCACAGCTCAAACTAGCGATTCCAGCGAATACCTCCTAGATTCTAGACAATTTTGACGAGAAAAGATGCCAAAAAACCCTCCAAAAAGTCTAACTGATAGCCTACTACGATGTATTGAACTTTAATTTTTCATGTATTTTCATTTTTTTCAAATGTGGGTCTACTCAGAAGTATGCAACATGGGTACTCGTTGGATATGGAATTGAATTATGTGTCCAATAGATATCTACACTTGACATTTCGGTAAACCTATAAGGAGATAGGACAAAAATATAATTAAAAAACTAGTTTGATTTCTTTATCTTTCAAAATTTATAAATTTTTATTTTATTATTTTTCTTATGAGGCATATTTTAGACCTCGAATATTCCCTAATGATACCAAATGTTATCATCCATGTGCCTTAAAAATGACAATAAATGAATAATTATAGGCCACTTCAATGTAGAAACCTCCTTTACAATGAATACAATGTATAACAAAATATGTGATGATTCTAATACTATGTCTCATTGGTATATTAAGGAGACAAAGGGTATAATGAGATGTTACTGTAGACACAACAATATAAAACTAGAGATTTAATTACCTAGCATCTATGGTTTAATAAGGGGGTTTAGGGTTGACATGGGGATTTTATAAGGTTGAAACAAAATGTGTGGATAGCTATCTTAAGCATTGGTAGTGAACATGGATCTTCTTGTTTTATCTAGTTTCTTAGAATTTTCCACATTGTCTTTCCACCCTTTAGTACTTCGTTCCTAAACATGTTGATCAATTTGTTTCATTCTACTACAACATTTTTCCTCAGCCACTAGGCAGGAAACTATATCTATTATCGACTGGATATGAGTTTTTCAAGCCCCACCTAGTATATCCCCTTTTTCTATTATCTCTAATTCCACTTTCATCTCCTCATCCTAATATAATTTTTTAGCCTTGAACCTCATGGTTTCATTCTACAACCAAGGGATGAATCCTTTGAGTTTCACATCTCTAACATATAGGTCTAGTGACCATATTACTCTTTGTTGGAACAAATAGTTGTGTAGGTAAATTTCACAAAGGATATTTTTCCCTTCTCTGGTAATGTAAAAATACAATTCATATAATTGCCAAGGGTCTTGTAAATCTTTATTCATCCAATATACATAATATTTAATCTAAAGTAACTTATCCAATTGTTCTTTCAAGTATAAAGCATACACACTAGTAGGTGGTTTACAAGCTAGTATTCCATGAACATTCGTTCACATACATTGGTTAACATGGAAATTTCTTTAATCATTTTAGTATTTTATTTCACTTGTTTTAGAAAGTTAGTTTTTAACTTGGCATTTTTGTTTCTTCTCTTGTTTCTAAATTTCATTCCACTCCTCTAAGGTTAAAGAAAAAATATTTTCTATCTAAGCGATTACTTGGAAATCTTGGAGACAAAAATGATGACATTGCCTCTTAATTGTTCTTTGTCTCTCAACTAAGCTACTAAACCATGAATAATATACAACTACATCATCAAAACATCATTTTCCATAACATGCATCATAATCCTTTTCTGTAGCCTACATGCACATGACCTCGTCATCTTTCTAATTATCCATTGTATAGCTTTCTTGCTAGTGTATTCACTTATTGGTGCTTATTTAATGGCATGGCTATTAACGACTTCCCTTTCTTTGATACTTGCAACCCTCACTGGACTAGTGGGCTCCTCTTATTTGCAAATTCTAGAATATGTTTCAATTCTTGATATTGTGCAAAATACCAATCATTTTCATTCCTTGGAATATTTTTCTTTCATTCATGAGTGGGTTGTGGAGTCCATTTCAAGTTAATTTTACTAATATGTTAAATGATTCTCCTAGTCAACCTATTTTTTCTATTCCAAAATTGCATTGTGACTAATTGGCCATGAGAGATAATTATTTGTTTGCACTTATGCTTTATGAGGAATATGGAAGAAAAATTACTCACCAATGAGATGGTAAGATTTTGTATTACCATCATAAATCGTCCTTCTAACCAACATATTACTGCTATACATATTTACATTCTGAGTAACTTGGTAAGAGATCATTATTTTCTTATATTTATCCCTTAAAAATAAATAAAAAAGTATTCACTTATTGTACTTATCTCTTAAAAATATATATTTACCAAGTGAATGGGATGATTATTATTAACATAAAAGATTTCTTAGAATTCATTTTTATCATAGAATTAAATAGTAAAGCAAAAATAATGATTGTTATGTGAAAAGGCACTCTACAACCTAGTATAATGGACATGTCACGTAACACCACATTAACAAATATAAAATAATACTTACATCAACAAATTAAAAAATAGTAATAACAAGAAAACTAATGTTGGTCATTAAAAATAATCAACTTAATTTTACATCAACTTTATATAAAGAGACAAAATAATTCAAAGTAAAATATAAATAATTTAGTTTTTAGTATGAGGGAGATGTAATTCCTTCACTACTTAATATGTAATTTAAAATTCTAAGTGTGTTAAAATACTTAGAAAACTTACACGATTCTTGTGCACATGAGTATAGGTTATTTATATTTATTTTCTCAAAAATATTTGTTGTGCAATTCTTGGAAAGTCTTCATGGTTTTTGTGTGGAACAGAAATAAAGAGGGCTAGATGTGAAACTTGCACAAAAAAATAATAAGTATTTTTCCAAATCTATTGGAAACGAAATGTCTATTTACATACACAAAATATTACATGATTGTGGTAAAACTCTTCATGCACAAAAGACTACAACTATTGTGAAAAAGAATAAGAATCTTTATGCATAAAAAAATAGTTGTTGTGTTAATTTCCTTTTGGAAAAAGAAGTATATATTTGTTTACCTAAAAAGAATAGCTCATTGTGGTAGATTTGTAGAGAAACAAATATGTTTTTCATGCACAAAAAAATAGTTAATTGAGATAGATTTCATGGAAAGAAATGCATTTTACGTGCATGAGAAAAAACTATTAAGAAAGATTTTTTGGGAAGAAATTTAGTTTGCATGCATGGAAAGAATGACTATCATGTTAATTTATTTTGGAAAAAGATTATGTTATGCTAAGTCCTTTTGGGAAAAGGTCATGAAATTTGCATGTATAAGAATAACACCTATTGTATGATCTATTTAGGAAAATATTTCATAATTTCATATAATAAAAAAATAGTTGAAGAGCTAGTTTCTTTTAAATAACGTTTATATAATTGCATGTACTAACTATGGTACTAGCTTCCTGTTTGAAAGGATTATTTGTTTACAAGCTCTAAGATCATGGATGTTAGGTTAAATATATTGAAATATTGTTATGCATTTGCATGCAGAAGAACAATATCTAATATGTTAGCTTTCCTTTGGGAAGATTATGAATTTGCATGCAATATTATGTTAGTTTTATTTTCGAAATATTATCCATTTGAATGCTCATGTTAGCTTCCTTTTGAGTAAATAATATGTATCTGCATGCAGGAATAACAACTATTGTGAAAATTTTATGTACCCGCATGAAAAACAATAGCTAATGTTCTAGATTTCCTTTAAAAGAGTAAGAACAGTAGTAATGGTTTTATTTTAAAAAGAAGTGTAGACTTATGTGAAGTGATTAATAGTTAATGTGGTATGTATCTTGGAGATAATTTTCCTCCTCTTATGTGAAGAGAGGATAATAACCATAGAGGTTCTTTAATGTTATTGTGTTTTGTGAATAGAAGTAGTTATTTCCCTTCTCGTGATAGATGTGGGATAGGGACAAGTGTGCATGCATGGTTATCTCCATGTATTTACTTACACATGAGAGTTATGGATGATGTTGATGGTGCTGGATTTGCAAACATTTAGGGGATCTCCTCGGTATGAAGTCCAAACAAGGCCTCACACCGTTTGGTGTAGGAGTCACATTCGGTATGATGGCCCAATTTCCATTCTCTTAAAGATATGCCATAGCTCTTGATTGTTAGCAAATGAGAGTGGTTTTCTTTGTCTTTGAACATTGAGTTTCACGCGCCTAGTTAGTTCTTAGTGCCACTCATGTCAAAGTTCTTTCATTTTAGAGGGAGAGGGTGGTAGTGAGTCTCAGGATTGAAAGTGAATAGTCCCAAATCTGCTAGAGACACATAACACAGAACGACATCGAAGCTTCTGACGGAGTAGTCCACAAAGATGCAGTAGTCACAAACACAAGGTGAATAGATAGCATGTACAATACCCAACGGAATAGTTCACATGAGTGCGACGGGAGTTATAACAAGTTTACAAGAATGAATTCGTCGAGTGTTCGATGGGATAGCCCACATGAGCGAGACAACGTTAGCAACTGATACAACACATTTCCAATAGCAAATGTACTAAAACAATTGAAATAGTTCAACTGTATTAATACAGGTTAAAGAAACATGCATTACAAGCATCCAAAGAATAGTCCTACAAGCAAATACAATACGTGTGAAAACATGTTTCCCTGTTAATAGGCTTCTGAATTAAGTGACAGTTCCAAGATACATTTGTACACCATTACATCACTAACCCCGATAGCGGGGCATTGGAGCCATTGCTCACTCCTCAAAGAAAAATTACAAACTCTCAAGGTTATGTGGGAGGAGCCAAGGTGAAAAAACTCATTTGCATGTACAAATGAGGGGTATATATAGTCAAGGGTGAAACTAACCCTTTTGACTGTTTGACTTCCCTCGTGACTGTTTGATTACATGACTCCTCATGTGGGTCTCTTCGACTTCCACGTTACATTACATTGATTACAACATTATGGACCACAATAGTGATGCGGCTAAGATGAATCATGCAATGAATCGACATGATAGTTCTGGTTTTTTCATGTTGATGGTGGTGTCCATGTCGAGCTGCAGTGGTGCTGACTGATGAGTGTGCTCTTGGTGTATCTTAGCTTCACCTCAGCATGGCAAGGTGTACGAAGTCTTCGATGTTCTTAGTGTTCACTTAATAGTTCATGCATGCGCATGTGTCTCCTTCGCTTGCTACTTGGTACGCTTTGTGTGTTCATCCATTCACAAACAGGTCTCTTAGCATGCACTCATTTTTCATCGTGTTCATTGTCATGCCATATCTCATCCATTGACATGTATCTTCAACCACTCATGATGAGAAGAAGTCAAACCTAGAAATCTCGTGGTCTACCATGATGCATCATCTTTCATTTTCAGGTGCAGGTGAATAGGAGAGAGGACAAGGCTCTAAAACTGCACAGAGAACATTTCAGACAGAGATGCGAGCTTTGGGCACTGTCAAGGAAAATTGTGCAAAGGTTGCGAAGAGACTGAGATGGGCATTCCAGATTAATAATGATTGTCTATGGGATCTGGCTCCGCTGGAGGGAAGATCTACGCAATGTTTTTGGGGAGACAGTGCAGGTAGTAGGGGTACACTAGCAGTGAAATCTACATAGATTTTCTAGGGAGGGTGACAGCGGGTTGCACGAGCTTACTGGCTAAAATTGCGTAGAGATGGGAGGTTGGCATGTGGGACATCCATGCATAATTTTTGGGTTGAGCGGGATGTTGTATAGGTGGGAGATAGCCAATGAAAAGTGTACAGTTTTTAGGAGGAGCAGCAGGCCGGCTAACAGGGTGACTGGCTGATAGAACTTCAAAAATTTCAAGGATAGTGTAGTGACAGGCATCGAGTGTCTGTTCAGCTTGTCTATGCAATTTATTTAGTCAGCAGAGGAGGGCATGGTTGGTAGCTTTCGCAAAAAAATTTATAGGAGTGAGGCCTGGTGTCACAGCCTAATCAAAATCTTTGTTTGAATAGCTACAGGCTTAATAGATTTTCTTGCGGGCAACGCAAATTGAGATGACTCACTGAGAAAATTTTGCATTGTTCTGGGTGATAGTAAATCAGGTTGATTCCAGGATTGTGCAGTGCATACTACCTAGGAGGTTTCCTCAAGCTCTGTGGAATTCAAGGCAATGGTACAAGAACACTAAGGGCTGAGACTATGCAGTGTAGCTCAACGAAGGTTTGGCTAATGGAAGGTGGTCTGATCGAAAAACTTTCAGAAAAATAGTTAAGTGTGTCAGCGAGTGAACTCGTGAATACATGATCTTGTGAACACACACTCAACATGACTTGACGGTAAGACACCTCAAACTAACAAGACAACATATGCTCAGTGTGACTGACTGTGGGACTATCTAATGGTGAGAGAGACAAGTGTGACACTTCATATAGACATTCGAATCACCATGATCACACTTTTGTGACAGTGCTTACAACATTATGTCTGAGTGCGATATATGTTTAAATAACGAACACAATTGAAACACTTCCTTCAACATCACTAGAACGAGGTTTCAAGCATGACATAGCAATCAACCTGCCAAAGACAACATTTGGTAAAACAAGTGGAAAGGAAGCAACACATGTAGAAGAAACACATAAAATGACTTTTCATGTTCTCACACCTACATGTTATTGAGGTTAGGATGATATGACAAAGACAAGCAGTCCTGTAAACTCAACTAAGAGCTGTACTTCGAAAGGTGTTCTTTACTTACCATACTTACCCTCAAGATGTTCATGCATCCGATAGGGTTTGCATGCAGTCTTGATCTTTTCCATTACTTGGTTCCTTGGCACTTCTCCTCAACTCCTTCGAAGCGATTTCAACATGTCACCTTTTCCTTTGTCACTAAGAGGTAGATCTGCACAATTTCAGCGGGTAGTGATTGCTGTCGAAATGAGACCTTGGGAGGCTCGTTTGTGTAGTTTCTACATGCAAGAAAGACAGGGTAGCTTGGACAACACTGCACAATTTTGAGGCACAAGACACTACTGTGGGATGGGGGTCTTGGGAGGACACCTCTGTGTAATTTCTGAGTATAGTGTAGTCAGACTGCTTTACACATTTATGAAGAGAAATGCCGGCTGCCTGACTACTCTGCACATTTTGTAGAGCAGTGTTGGCCAAGGTCTTTCCAGGCTATGGGGATTCAGTTGGTTTTGAACTGTGGGGGCCTGACCCAGGTTTAGCGTTAGTTAGTCAAAAAAATCCCTACACTTCTGGCCCTTTTGACATCAGCTCCTAGAGCGCAGACTGAAGTCTCACCTGAAGCAGTATGGGGGGATGCTAGAACCAAGTTTCCACACCCTTGAGATGGATGTGATTTTGGCTTATTCCAACTATACCTGCCTTTGCACAGGTTTCCTATCCTTATCCTTTAACCTTCAGTACCTTCGCGAAATGTTACAATCAACTTCTGTTCAGCCCTAACCAGGGGATGATATGCTTTTGCACTGCTAGGGCAACGAACTATGATTCCCCAAACTACGCTAAGCTTCTTACTCAATTTATTAAGAGATCTTAGTTAGCTTCATGTAAATGGATGCTCTTACTTGCATTCACTTAACCAATATATTTACATACATTCGTTCATCATGCAAGCATTACAAGTGAAATTTATACCCAATATAACAAATGCATAAATAGGAAATAAAGATGCAGAAATTATATAATACTTCTCTTTATTAATAATTCGAATTCATTACAAACACGATTCGCCCTATGCACGCAACTGCATCGGTCTGCACACTTAGCTGCAGACTTCTAGGCCTCTGCGCACTCAGCTACAGAGCCTCTACCTATGCTACGACCTGAATCTTAGACTTCTACTCAAAGCTATCTCTTATACATTATTCCATCATTGATTTCTTCCTCATTGTCTTCATCTCTATCTTCTTAGAGCTTAACTCTATTTATACAATCCCATGGTCCGCGGACCATGGGTAGATCTTTTACAACCAAAATTACATTATCAAAATAAGGGCAGACAGTCCTATGACTCTTTAACATCTACGCGCTCTGTGGGCACAAAATGTGGAGTCTTTGCATTAGGATTACAAAAATTGGACCCAAATATGGGCTTTAAGCTCCAAAACTGCACTTGGGGGATCCCACACCCAACAGGCCCCCAACAAAAACATCATGACTCACCCTTAAGTCACTTTGAATGTGCAGATATCTTATCGCGAAGACCTCCCATATTTGTTTGGATCACCGCAAGTTTGACACCACACTTAGTAGCTTCCTGCTGGACTTCTTCCATGCATTATTCAGTGACTGCTGCTGAACTGTTGCTTTGAATATTCTGCTAAGCTACCTACAGTTTCACGAGATTCCCTTCAATTGAGGTTGTGATCATGTAGGCCTTGTCAATCCATGGCTATAGGCATGCTTTTAAGACTACTTCCTTATGCAAAGTGGCATCTACCTATTCCTTGAGTGCCTTTGCCTCCTACATCCATGTGTGTAAGGGCAACCGTTTGCACAGTCCCTTTAACCTCGTCATACTTTTGTTGTAGCTCGCACGCCTCTGTGTCCAGGCACTCTAAATTCGGGTCCTCCTATAGGGTGGTTAGGACCTCGAATGACTGTTCAAACAACTGCATGTAGTCTACCATTTCACTGTCAACCGCCGCCATTATTGGTTTAATAGCGGTGGTATGTTGTTCCTTGATTTCCAGCCGAGTTGAAGGTCAGGCCTTCAACTGTAGTTTTGCAATCTGTAGGTTCAGCTCCAGCTAAACCTTGGCCTCTTCTCAAGCGTTGTGCACCCCTATGGCCAATTTGCAGACGAGCGCCTCCACTGATTTTTCTTCCTGAATGTCCGACTCCAGGACCATTAGGCAGGTTTCCTCCAAAACCTGCATTATCTGCCTATTCTACTCTACTGCTTCATTCTAATGTAAGTCCAACTACTCGATTTTGATGTGCTGCTCGCTCATCACCTATAGAGCGTGACTCTCCGAGGCCCTAAGTTCCACAGTGACTCCATCCTGTAAGAAGTAGAGCATCTCCCGAGGGATTGCGATCATGTTCAATATGACCCCTTTCAGACTGCTAACCATAGGCTTGTCGGCCTCATTTTATGTAGTGAATGCCCCATCAGGTAACTGTACCATGTTGGTCACCCTTGTGCGCAACATATCCTCGGCAGCTGCGGTGCCAATCGCAAGGTTGGTTGATAGTGTGCTAGCTTGTGGAGTGAGAACCCGCAACTCCTGTAGTTCTATTCGAAGAGCCCCCAATACCAGCTGCTATTGTTTTTAAAATTGTTGAAGGGCCTCTATGGTGACATCCCTCACCATTTCTTTGATGTCATGTAAATCCCCCTCAGTGAGGGTGACTCGGTCGAAAGACATTTTAGATGCCTTGGTTTTCTTTCATGGGAATGCCTTCTCTAGTGGTCGCAGACGCTTGAGTTGGGTGGACATCATCTTTGGGTCTGTGCCACCTTATTCTATGTTTGTTTCTACCTCGGTTTCAGGCGAAGGTGAATCTTGTCCTTCGCGCTCTTCTTCCCTTGTTTTCTATTGTTATGCCACTTTCGCAACGTCGCGCGCTACCTGGGCATTATCCTCTGCTTCCTCTTTTTTGTGCTTCTCTACCAGCTGCACCATTTGAAGCTTTGTCTCTTCCTTCTTGCACTACATGGTGAACTTGTCTGTTTCCATCGCGGAGCCAGCTGGAGCACGCCACTCTGTTGCCCAAGACTCAAGGACTGCAAATATTACATCATCAGTCGCCAGATATGGTAATTTGTGCCATCCCTTTGTGGGGTCCTTCCACACCCTGATAAAGACATGGTGGAAATCTGTTTTGAACTCTCCAAAGCTCTACAAATTGGCATAGACCATGGGTGACAATCGTGGCTTACGATTGATCCCCATTTGGATGCTCATTTCCATTAGGACCCAGAAAATATGACTTTCTTTGATACGTTGCACGTTCTTGGTCGCCGACAATGAAGCATACTCCACTGCCTCTGGAAGGTCTGGCATGACCGAAGGGAATTGGTTATCTTCAGGCAGCTTCCATGCCGCCAATACTATCGACAAGAGGAGCGATGCGTAATGAGACATTTTTCCCTTCTCCTGTGCCTTGCTACAATTCGCAAGGAACTCGACACATAAATAGTTTGCCGAGTTGAATTGGACTCCTTCCGCACATTGGGCTGCTAGTGTAACCACGGGTGCAGGAACCTCATCCGCATGACACTTCCACATCACCTTCCTTGCTAGGATTTTTACTGTGACCTTGACTGCAGGGTTGCTAATGGTGGAGATGGCGTATCCACGCTTCTTCTTCTCCAACTTGAACCTTTTATTCATTGCTTCTACGAGGGCCAACTCACCACCTTTTCCTTCTAATATGTTGGCTGGATCCCCCCCTAAGTAAGGAAGTTGTGTAATCCAGTGAATTAGATGGTGATCTGAATTTGAAACTACTTGAAAAAGGTTTGCAAGGTATTCAATTCAGTAGTAAACATGTTTGAAAGATTCCCATGTCTTGCAGTAAAGAAACAAAAGAAATTTCCAGCTGTTCATGATCCATTCAAGCATAGCAAAATTATTTCCTTTTACTATTTAACACATTAAAACGAATTTGTTCTGCAAAATAAATCAACCACAGATGTAAAAGTAGTTGATCAAGCAGTTCACCCCTCCTGGGCTATGTCTGCTAGGTCCAAGGCTCCCAAATGGGTCAGTCCTCGTTTTAATTAATTTCTCAAAATGAATTTACAGCTGAATAGAATTCTCTACAGGTGAAATAGACTATAAAATTGGATTTAGAATACATGAATGCTTCAGGATTGACTGATGGTTCACCT
The DNA here is from genome assembly GCA_000404065.3 of Pinus taeda. Lineage (NCBI taxonomy): Eukaryota > Viridiplantae > Streptophyta > Pinopsida > Pinales > Pinaceae > Pinus > Pinus taeda. Next base: position 47,327 of record APFE030496693.1, read on the forward strand.
CCAATGGATACCTGCAACGTGAAACAGTTCTCACAATACTGGGCCCTAGTGGCTCCTAGATCTTCCACGGCTCCAAAACCTATGCAAATGACCTCTGATGGCTGAAAGACCTATTCCAATGGCTTCAAAACGTCCAAAATACCCCAAAAAAAAAAAATCATCCAAAACTACCTTTCCTAGCCAAAGTTATGCCCATTTAATGATAACTTCCAGTTTCCCCTAAAAGAACTCTAGCTAACTTTAGTGGAGCTCTGCCAATTATGGCGGGACCACCAAATTTGGCGCTCTGCCAAATAATCCGCCAACTGAAACTGCAGTTAATTGACTGAAATTTACGCATGTGACCAGGTTGATCGGCGGTTTGTGCCTCGGATTGCGCGCTGGTGGTTAAGTTTGGCCCACGATTCTCGGCCCCAGGTCATATGGAATGGGGGGCTGGCCCCCTTATCTTTCCCGCCAACGAAAATTTAAACTTTAAATAAAGATTGTTGCCTTTAATGTTCAATGAACACGGTTGTGGCCCAACGGTAGGCCGTAGGGCTAATGAATGGCAGATTGGGGGTTTGAATCACAACCCGACCAAAAATTTTGACATATGCCCAATACCTTGCTTACGTCAGCTTGGGGCCACGTGGCGGCCTCCGGGCTTGCCACATGGTGGCTTCTTATTGGCCCTTCAAAAAGGAATATTCCATGGAATATTCCAAGGAATATTTCGTGGAATAATTTTTTTTTAATTTTTTTTTTTAAATTCAAAAATTAAGTGTTATTGGGCGATTTTGTTTTTGACGTAACTTTCACATACGGTGACCATTTTTCGAACCGTTTGCGGCACTGGAATTGGGAGGATGAGCTCTATCTAGTCTTTTAGGTTTAGGCTAATTACGAGCACTTTAAATTTTGAGCATTTTAGGACACTTGGGACATGAGCCCCTGATCACACCTCCCCATTGGGAAGCTTTTGGACCCCAAAAGCCTTCAACTACCTATTAAAGAGGTGAGGGTGCAACGCCCTCACTCTGTCCACCTCCATCCACTTTGCCTTGTTCGGTTTGCTGCCTTTGAAACCAACCCGACCATAATCTACATTGCCCCTCCTTGAAGTGCGTGTCCTTCTGTCAAGGATTGTATCTTCTTTCAGCTCATTTAAATATTCTGGCAAGAAATCTTCTATAGATGGCAGCTAAATAGTGCTTTCATGATCAACGATTAAAGGAGCTTCATACAAACGTAAGTTCTCCACATTAACAACAGAATACATTTGCATGTAGGAAGGCAAATCTAATTGAAAAGCATTATTTCCAACCTTCTTGAGGATTTTGAATGGACCATAATGAATAGGCTTCATCTTTTTACCTTCTCCTTGCATCCTTTCCTTACTGATGTACAACCATACCTCATCCCCTTCTTGAAACTTGTGATCGAATCTATGCTTGTCGTGTCTTTCCTTGTACTTGCCTTGACACTTCTCAAGCTGTTCTTGAATTTGTTGATGTATTTTCTGAATTCTTTCAATGAATGAACGAGCTTTGTCAACATCACTATGTCCCTCAATGGCGACATCTTTCTTAAGAATGAAATCAAGAGGCGATTTTGGCAAGTAACCAAAACAAGCTTCAAACGGTGAGGTGTTTGTGGAAGAGTGCTTGGCACGGTTGTAAGCATGTTGTATGTAGTGAAAATGTTCATCCCAAAGCTTGGGATACTTTCTGCAATATCCTCTCAAGAGGTGCACAATGGTTCTGTTCACAACTTCGTTTTGTCCATCTGTTTGCGGATGGAAAGCAGTACTTTTCTTCAACTTTGTGTCCATCATCTCCCATAGGTTGGACCAAAAATTACCAACAAATCTGGAATCCCTGTCACTAATAATGGAAGTAGGCAAACCAAAGTGAATCCATACATGATGAAAAAATAATTCAGCAGTTTTTTCAACAGTTATAGTTTTCTTACAAGGCATAAGTATACACATTTTGCTGAAACGATCAACTACTACATATAAATAATCATGCTGCTTTCTAGATTTTGGCAAACCTCCTACAAAATCCATAGAGATGCTCTCCCATGGTCTAGAAGGTACTGACAAAGGAGTATACAAGCCAATCTTCCTATTATTAGGCTTGCTTGTAGCATATAATGAACAACCTCTTATGAACCTTGAAATAGAATCTACCATGCGAGGCCAATAGCAATACCTTTGTAGATGTGCAACTGTTTTGCTTACACCAAAATGGCCAGAAATAAGAGAAGAATGAGCTTCTCTTATGACATTTATCCTCTCCCCCTGTGGTATACACAACTTTCCCAAATGAAACAACAAATTGTTATGCATGTGATAGTCATTTTCCTCTACATTATTCCCTTTACTCAAGCTAGCATACACATCTTTAAAGTCATCATCAGATGCATACTGTTCTATGTAACTATCATGTACAATGGAATCATTCTTAAGTAAAGTAACAACACCAATAATAGGCCTTGAAAGCATATCAGCAACTTTATTCAGAGTAACTTTCTTGTACCTTATTACCAAATGGAACTGTTGCAAGAAGCCCATCCATTTGAAGTGTCGTGACTGTTGTAACTTGCTTTGTGATTGCAAGTACTGTAAGGGCTGATGGTCGGTATGTATAATAGTTTCTTTGCCCATCAAATAGTGTTTCCACTTTTTGACGCTTTGTACCAATGCATACAACTCCTTATCATAGGTAGGATAATTTACAATAGCACCATTAAAAGTTTCAGAATGAAAAGCAATAGGCTTACCATGTTGTAGAAGAACTGCACCCATGGCATAATCACTAGCATCGGTTTGTATCTCAAATGGTTGTCTCAAATCCGGTAATGCAAGGACCGGAGTTGAACTAATCTTCTCTTTCAAAGATTCGAAAGCTTTTTGCTGCTTTCCTCCCCATTGGAAAGCATGATTCACACTTGTCACTGCATGCATAAGAGCTGCTATAGAAGAGAAGTTAGAGATGAACTTCCTCCAATATTGAGCTGCACCCAAAAAACTTCTTACCTCTGTAATGGATTTGGGAGTAGGCCAATTCACAATAGCCTCTATTTTAGCAAGATCAATCCTCAAAGCGCCTCCTCCTACTATGTGTCCCAAATAAACCAAAGAAGTCTTTCCAAATTCACACTTTGACATTTAAGAAATAATTGATTCTTCTTCAAAACATCAAGTACTTTCCTAACATGCATGACATGCTCTTCTCTAGACTTGCTGAAAATCAAGATGTCATCTAAGTAGACAATAACGAAATCATTAAGAAAAGGACGCAAGACATCATCCATTACCCGCATGAAAGTTGCAGGTGCATTGCACAAACCAAACGACATCACAAGCCATTCAAAGAGTCCTTGTTTGGTTTTAAACTTTGTCTTCCAAATGTCACTTTCTTCAATTCTTACTTGATGATATCCACTGCACAAGTCTAACTTAGTGAAATATCGAGCATCTTTCAGCTGGTCTAGCAAATCATCTATCCTTGGGAGTGGGTAGCGATTCTTTACCGTTATCTTGTTCAAGGCCCCGAAATCAACACACATACGCCAAGTGCCATCTTTCTTTGGAATCAGTACAATTGGTGACCCACATGGCGAAGTACTTGGCCTTATGAAAACCTTGTCCAACAAGTCCTTGATTTGCTTCTTTATTTCAACATTCTCAATAATAGACATGCGGTACATGCCTATGTTTGGAAGAGGACAATCTAGATGCAGATGGATTTCATGTTGAATCTCCCTCTTAGGAGGAAAACCTGTTGGCTCCTTGATCCAGGTGGATATTGGTGGCCACCTGCCAAGTCCACCTAGACCCCCACCATTGTCTTTCTCAGCATTTTCAGTTTCCTTAATTGTAGCACAACTTACTATTTTTCACAGTTTTTCGGGTCCTGAACTTCCGGAGCCGTTTTGAGGCCCTAAACGACGTTTTTTGGGGAATCCGGGGGCAACATGGGTCCATGGAATGGACGGATGTTGCCCATTCCAACAATGATAGTGCTCGAATAGATCTTTCTAATGAGCTATTGTACGTGTCAAACGGAGATCATATGCTAAAGTTACGACCCCGGGAAGTTGATGTACCAACTTACCCCCAAACGGGGCCCACAGTTTGGCGTTTCATCTCCTAGGGTTAGGTTTTGGAATGTTAAGGGTTTTTCATTGCTTCTCAACAATAAATAGGCCTTCGAGCCTCATTGTAACACAGTTCAGAGGCATGTAGGCATCACATCTCTTCTCAGAGATAAGCTACCATCGCCCTAGCTAGTTTGTTTCCATTTTTGATTGTAAGCATGTTTCAGTATTTTCCATTAATAAAATGAAGTACTATTTCCGCTGCATCTCTGTGTATATGGTTATCTCTGTAATTTGTTGTGTTCCTGTTTAAATCCGGATCAGTGGTATCAGAGCGGTCTGTTTTTTCTCTGTTTTTCTTTGCACGTCCCCAACAAGGTCGGGATATAAGGAGTTAGGGCTTGAACTGGTTGAACCTTTGCAAGACCAGCCTCGCAAATCCCGACGGCCTCCCATGGCAGATGAGGAGAAAGACGAGGGGGCAGGAGATCCCATCAAAATCTTGCTTGAAGAAGCCCTCGAGCGACAACGGAACACGATGATGGACAACTTTGCCCAGATCCTTCAGCGGCTACCCAAAAGCAACACATCGGCTTCTAGCAGCTACTCTGGAAACGCCACACCCTTTAAGGTACAAGTTAATTTTGAAATCCCCATATTCGAGGGTCAAATAGATGCAGACGCCATAGATAAATGGTTAAATCTGCTAGAGGGTTATTTTTCTGTTCATGAATTTTCGAGCCGGGAAAAGATTGTTTTTGCTCTCCTCAAAGCAGCCCCCCACGTCAAGGACTGGTGGGAAACCTACTGCACGTAGAAGGATGAAAGTACTGGCTCACTATTTTCAGCCGCACCCACCTGGGATTCATTCCGGGATGCCATCAAGGAGCAGTACTACCCTGTCGGGAGCTATGACGATGAATACATAAGGTGGACCACGCTGCGGCAGGGAAGGGAACAAGACGTGTCGGAGTTCACCAATATTTTCCATACTCTTCGCACAAAGTTGGGTATCAAGGATTTGGAGCAACATTTGATACTCAAATACCGTGGTTGCCTGCAAGAGTACATCGAGGAGGAAATACAATTCCTAAACATCCCCTCGCTCGGCGCTGCGTACCGGTATGCCGTCAAGGTCGAGCAGAAGTTTAAACAAAAGAAGCGAGACTTTGGATCTGCGAATCCAAAGTAGGGGAAAGGTGCCCCTAAACCACAGAACAAAGAACAAAGCCAAGGCGAGACAGCCCAAGACAACTAGCCAAAGCTGCAAGCAAAGAACAGCATCGCGAAGCCGAGAAAGGACACTGGAAAATGGTGCGAGTTCCATAAGAGCTCCACTCACAACACAAGTGAGTGTCGGGCCAAGCAGTCACTGGTGGCCAAGCTAAAGGTTTCAGAATCAAATGGATGTTCCGACTCTGAGTCAGAACCCGATAAGGGGTATGAAAAAGGGAAGCAGATCATTGATGCGGACCCCAGCGCCACTGTTGCTACCGCAAAGGTCCAGAAAAATGAAACCGAAGATCCAGAGGAGGAGGAGCGTCTCTTCCACTCCTAGATGTGGGTAAAGGGCTCCTCGATACAGTTCATTGTTGATAGCGGGAGTCAAAAGAACCTCATCTCGGCAGAGGTCGTGAAGCGGTTGGGCTTACCGACCACAGCACATCCAAAACCATACACCATTGGGTGGCTTCACCAAGGACGAGATCTTCGCGTGAGCCAGCAGTGTCGCCTTCCATACAACATCAAGCCCTTCACGGATGAGGTATTGTGTGACATTGCTCCCCTTGAAGTTTGTGATGCATTATTAGGACAACCATACTTGTGGAAGCGACATGTTGTGTATGAATCAAGACCCCGTGCTATTAATGTTACTTTAGGAAATAAGTTGTACAAGATACCAGAGGTAGCACCACCTACTGTCATCTCTTTGGTTACTACAAAACAATGCAGTAAGCTCATTTCAAAAACAAGGAAATTTGTTTTCTGATGATACACCCTTAAGGAAAGAAGAAGACGGTGGCCATGACCTCTAGACAGGACCCCTCCGCATGACAACTGTAGATGGACAAGGTCGTGGAGGAGTACGAGGACATATTCACCTCCCCTACAAGGGTTCCTTTGCACTGTCAGGTCAAGCACTCCATCGGTCTGACCCCAGGTGCGTCGCTGCCCAATGGACCAATTTATTGGCTCTCCATTCTGGAGAACGATGAAATCAAGAGGAAAATTCAGGCTCTGTTGCAGAAAGGTCACATTCGTCCGAGTTCATCACCCTATGTGAGCCCGATCGTTTTGGGACAGAAGAAGGATGTGACTTAGAGACTCTGTATTGACTATCAGGCGCTGAACAAGATCATTGTCCGTAATAGGTACCCGATCCCACAGATTGATGACCTCCTGGACCAACTGACGGAGGAAAAATATTTCAGCAAGATCGATTTGAAGTCATGATATCACCAGGTACCAATTGAACCCTCCGATGTGTGGAAGATTGCCTTCAAATCCAAGGAGGGCCTTTTCGAATGGTTGGTTATGCCTTTCAGATTGACAAATGCTCATGCAACATTCATGAGGCTAATGGATGACATCTTGCGGCCATTCACCAATTCATTTGTAGTGGTATACTTGGATGACATCCTAATCTTCAGCCAGAGTTGGGAAGAGCATCTCCACCAGATATGTTAGGTCCCTATACTACCAGTGTAACCCCATATTGTTATTAGTACAACCCCCTTATTATATTTTTGTGCCCATGTAGTCCCCATATTGTTATTATTGTGCCCCATAGAAGCCCACTATTGTTATTATTGTGCCCTTACATTATTATTGTATGTTGACTCTGATTATATTATGACCCCTTAGACTCCTATATATAAAAAGGAGGTCTTGTCATTTGTATCATCCAAAAATTGTTCATTTGTGTAATGTAAAGGAGGTTGCCCCCTCGAAAAGGCTTATTTCTAAGGCATTGATCTATCTTTTCTATCTTTTTGTGAACTGGTTTCCTAACATTTGGTATCAGAGATTTGGATTCTAGGGTTTCGCTGCTCCAAACAGGTCATCGTCACATTTTCTCTATAACTTTTCCTCTACGAAGTTTCAGAAGCTTAAAAAAACCCCATTTGAGATGAAATCACGTTGATCACAGGGTCCAAATTTCATATCTTATCACACTATACTTTCGGAGATATGATCTAAGGAAGTTAGGTTTTTTGCAAGCTCCAGAATTTCAACTAAAATAGGTCATCGTGGAATTTTCGCTATAACACTTTCGCTACAAAGTTTCAGAAGCTAAAAAAAAAACCCATTTGAGAAGAAATTGGTCTAAACCTTGGCTTCGAATTTCGAATCTCGTCTCACTATATTTCCAGATATATTATTTGAGGAAGTTAGGGTTTTTGCAGACTCCTGAATTACATCTTAAATAAGTGACCTTGGGAAAATCGTCATAACTTTCTCTCTGAGCATCATACTGAAATTTTGTAAGAAGCTACAGAAAGAGGACAGACTGCAGTTTTATGTGTATAGGTTTCAGATCCGAAGGTAAAAAAAGTTACACGTGGAACTTCATACAATTTTGATCTTCTGAAAAGGTATATCATCAGGTCATCTTGGGAGATTGTGCATAACGCTTTCTTGGAAAATCCAATTTTGACCCCTTATACCACTTAGACTCCTATATATAGAAAGGAGGTCTTGTCATTTATATCATCCAAGAATTTTTCATTTGTGTAATGTAAAGGAGGTTGCCCCCTCGAAGAGCCTTATTTCTAAGGTGTTGATCTATCTTTCCTATCTTTTGTGAACTAGTTTCCTAACAACATCCGACAGGTTCTCCAAACACTGCGGCAACACAAGTTATGTGCCAATTTGGAAAAATGCACTTTTGACATGAACCAAATTCAGTATCTGGGATACATTATTGATGAATAGGGGGTGCATGTGGATCCAGCCAAGATCCAATTCATTCGGGATTGCCCATATCCAACCACTCTAACAGAGCTCCACAGCTTTCTAGGTCTTGCCAACTTCTACCGTAGGTTCATGTTGGGCTTTTCTCATATCACTTGGCCCTTGAGTCAAGTCACCAAGGGAGGAGCGAAAGCAAAATTATTTTGGTCTGAATCTCAACAAAAGGCATTCACAGAGTTGAAAGATCGCCTCTACATAGCACCAATGCTTGCATTACCAGACTTGCAACAACCATTTAAGGTCGACACAGATGCCTCTGACTATGCTATTGGGGCAGTCCTTACTCAACACGGGCATCCAGTGGCATCTCACAGTGAGACACTTTCAAACACATTTTGAAAGTATCCCACTTATGAAAAAGAGATGTATTCCATTGTATAGGCCTGCCGACAATGGAAGCATTACATTTTGGGGAAGGAAACGGTCATCCACACAGACCACCGACTTCTGCAGTTCAAACATACCCAAGGGAAATTGTAGAATGATTGCCATCAGAAGTTTTCTACATACCTGCAATAATTCCATTTGAATATAAAGTATAAGAAGGGCAGCACCAATAATGTTGCAGATTGCCTCAATTGACCACCGATCATGGCATTAACCACCGTGCTCAAATATTGTGGGCACGAGACTTCTGATTGGCCACTTCTCTACAAAAGTGACCTAGAATTCAGCCACACATACCAAACATTCTTGGAGGGTTAGCATGTTCTAGATTTTCACCTCCAGGATGCTCTGTTATGCCACCTGGGTCACCTTTGTGTTCCTTCAAGTGAGCGTGCCAAGATGAGTTGGGAAGCACACTATAGTCGGGCTACTGGGCATTTTGGAGTCAAGAAAACTATGGCAGTACTACAAAATTATTTCTATTGGCCGAATCTTCGACAAGATGTCGAGAAGTACATCAAATCATGCATTGCCTGCGCCATTGCAAAACCAACCATTAAGAAGCAAGGCCTCTATACCTTGCTGCCTACCCTTAGTCAAACTTGGGAATCCATCTCCATGGATTACATGTTAGACCTTCCTTCCACTAAGAATGGAAATGACTGTGTTTTTGTGGTCGTCGACAGGTTCTCGAAGATGGTCATTATGGCAGCCTACAAGAAGAATATCACAACATAAGCCACTACTAAACTCTTCTTTGAACGAGTGTGGGCACACTTTGGGATCCCAGAGTCTATCATCTCATATCGGGACAATAGGTTCCTTAGTACATTTTGGTCCAGTCTCTGGTCAATGCTGGACACCAAACTCACTAAGTCCATAGCCTTTGATCCTCAAACTGATGGCCAGACAGAGGTTGTCAACAGGATGATCGTACACATTCTGCGCATGTACAACTCAAAGCATCCACGCACATGGGATGAGAGCCTTCCCTATGTTTAGCTACAATTGGGCTCTCCATAGCTCGACTGGCCACAACCTTTTTCAGGTGAGCTTGGGATTCCAGCCATTATGTCCCATTGATGTGGCCATGCCATTTGCAGCCACTCACGCAGATTCAGCTCATGTCCAGTCTGAAGCAAATAAGGCAACCAACTTCATTGAGCACATCCAACATATTCACCAGCAGGTCCATGACATTTTGGAGAAATCAAATACCAAGTACAGGCAGCGACATGATCAACATCGGGTGCCACACAAGTTTTAAGTGAGCGACAAAGTTTGGTTGTATTTGCAAAAGGAATGCCTTACGAGAGCCTATCGGAAACTCAGACCACTCTGATATGGTCCTTACACCATTACCAAGGTTGTGGGATACAATGCATTTGAGCTCAGCATTCCCCCATTTCTTGGCCTGCACCCAGTGTTCAATGTGGATCGCCTTCGGCCATACTTTCCACCATTACTAGAAACATCCGACATTGCAGAACAACTCACACCCATAGAGTTAAATCCAGATTACATAGAACAAGCTGCAACTGATCAGATCATGGACACACAGATCAAGCACAATCGCCAGCAGAATATCCAACTGTATCAAGTTGTCAAAATAGGCCAATTGTTTCACAAGGGCAAGTGGCTCACCAGGGGCCAAGTTCAGCAGAAGTTTCCTCTTCTCATGGAGGAACTCAATGTATGGGTACCATTGCTTCCTAAGTGGGGAGGAATGATCCAGGTGGATATTGGTGGCCACCTGCCAAGTCCACTTAGACCCCCACCATTGTTTCTTTCAGCTTTTCAGTTTCCTTAATTGTAGCACAGTTTACTATTTTTGGCAATTTTTTGGGTCCTTAACTTCTAGAACCGTTTTGAGGCCATAAACGACGTTTTTTGGGAAAACTAGGAGCAATATGGGTCCATGGACTGATTTTTCTCTACCCAAAGTTATAGTTCTCAGATATATCTTTCTAACAAGATATTGTACGTGTCAAATGGAGATCGTATGCCTAAGTTACAACCCCGGGAAGTTGATGTACCAATTTACCCAAACGGGGCCCACAGTTTGGCGTTTCATCTTCTAGGGTTAGGTTATTGGGTCTTGAGGCTTTTCCATTGTTTCTCAACAAAAAATAGGCCTTCCAGCCTCATTGTAACATAGTTCAAAGGCATGTAGCCACCACATCTCTTCTCAAAGATAAGCTACCATCGCCTTAGCTCGTCTATTTCCATTATTGTTTGTAAGCATATTTCAGTATTTTACATTAATGAAATGAAGTATTATTTCCGCTGCATCTTTGTGTTTATGGTTATCTCTATAATTTGTTGCGTTCCTGTTTAAATCCGGATCAATGGGATCAGTGGTATCAAAATAGTCTTCTTTTTCTCTGTTTTTCTTTGCATGTCCCCAACGAGGTCGAGATATAAGGAGTTGGGGCTTGAAGTGGTCGAACCTTTACAAGAACAGCCTGGTAAATCCCGACAGCCTCCCATGGCAGATGAAAAGAAAGATGAGGGGGTAGAAGATCCTATCAAAATATTGCTCAAAGAAGCCCTCGAGCAAAAAAGGAACGCAATGATGGACAACATTGCCTAGATCCTTCAGCGGCTACCCAGGGGCAATGCAATAGCTTCCAACAGCTACTCTGGAAACGCCACACCGTTTAAGGTACAAGTTAATTTTGAAATCCCAATATTCGAGGGTCGGATAAACATAGATGTTGTCGATAAGTGGTTAAATCTGCTAGAGGGTTACTTTTCTGTTCATGATTTTTCGAGTCAGGAAAAGATTATTTTCACTCTTCTCAAAGAAGCCTCCCACGTCAAGGACTAGTGGGAAACCTACTGCAAGAAGAAGGATGAAAGTACAAGCTCACTATTTTCAGCGCACCCACTTGGGATTCATTCCAGGATGCCATCAAGGAGTAGTACCACCCTGTCGAAAGTTATGAGGATCAATACATAAAGTGGACCATGCTGCGATAGAGGAGGGACCAACACGTGTCGGAGTTTACCAATATTTTCCATACCCTTCGCAAAAAGATGGGTATCAAGGATTCGGAGCAGCATTTGGTACTCAAATACTACAGCTGCCTGCACAAGTACATACAGGAAGAAATATAATTCTTGAACATCCCCTCACTTGGCACAGCATACCGATATGCCGTCAAGGTCGAGAAAAAGTTTAAACAAGAGAAGCGAGACTTTGGATCTACGAATCTGAAGCAAGGGAAAGGTTCCCCCAAACCCTAGAACAAAGGAAAAAGCCAAGGTGGAGTGGCCCAAGACAACCCACCAAAGCTGCAAGCAAAGAATAGCGCCATGAAGCCGAAAAAGGACACAGAAAAGTGGTGTGAGTTCCATAAGAGCTCCACTCACAACACAAGTTAGTGTCGGGCCAAGCAGTCACTAGTGGCCGAGATAAAGATTTTAGAATCAAATGCATGGTCCAACTCCGAGTCAGAACCCGACAAGGGGAATGACAAAGGGAAATAGATTATTGATGTGGAGCTCAATGCCACCGTTGCCACTACAAAGATCTAGAAGGAGGAACCCGAAGATCCAGAGGAGGAGGAGCATCTCTTCCACTCCTAGATGTGGGTAAAGGGCTCCCCCCTACAGTTCATTATCGACATCGGGAGCCAAAAGTACCTCATTTCGGCAGAGGTCGTGAAGTGGCTGGGCTTACCGACCACAACACATCCACAATCGTACACCATCGGGTGGCTTCACCAAGGACAGGATCTTCACATGAGCCAACAATGTCGCCTTCCACACAACATTAAGCCCTTCACGGATGAGGTATTGTGTGACACTGCTCCCCTTGAAGTTTGTGATGTATTATTAGGACAACCATACTTGTGGAAGTGACATGCTGTGTATGAATCAAGGCCCCGTGTTGTTATTGTTACTTTGGGAAATAAGTTGTACAGGATACCAGAGGTAGCACCACCTATCGCCATCTCTTTGGTTACTACAAAACAATGCAGTAAGCTCATTTCCAAAACCAGGAAATTTGTTTTCCTGATGATACGCCCTCAAGGAAAGAAAGTGACTGTGGCCACGACCTCCAGACAAGGCCTCTCCGCACGACAACTGCAGATGGAGTACGAGGAAATCTTCACCTCCCCCTAGAGGTTCCTCTGTACTATCAGCTCAAGCTCTCCATTGATCTGACCCCAGGTGAGTTGCTGCCCAATGGACCAATCTATTGTCACTCCATTCTGGAGAACGATAAAATCAAGAGGCAGATTCAGGATCTGCTGTAGAAAGGTAACATCCGTCTGAGTTCATCACCCTGTGGGAGCCTGATCATGTTGGTACAGAAGAAGGATGGGACTTGGAGACTTTGTATTGACTATCGGGCATTGAACATGATCACTGTCAGTAATAGGTACCCAATCCCACGGAATGATGACCTCCTGGACCAACTGAATGGGGCAAAATATTTCAGCAAGATCGATTTGAAGTCAGGATATCACCAGGTACCAATCGAACCCTCTGATGTGTGGAAGACTACCTTCAAAGGCAAGGAGGGCCTTTTTGAATGGTTGGTTATGCCTTTCGGATTGACGAATGCTCATGCAACCTTCATGAGGCTAATGGGTGACATCTTGCGGCCATTCACCAACTCATTTGTAGTGGTATACTTGGATGACATCCTAATCTTCAGCCAAAGTTGGGAAGAGCACCTCCACCACATCCGACAGGTTCTCCAAACACTGCAGCAACACAAGCTATGTGCCAATTTGGAGAAATGCACTTTTGGCATGACCCAGGTTCAGCATCTGGGATACATTATTGATGAATAGGGAGTGCATGTGGATCCAGCCAAGATCCAAGACATTCTAGATTGACCATCTCCAACCACTCTAACAAAGCTTCGTAGCTTTCTAGGTCTCCAACTTCTACCGCATGTTCGTGTTGGGATTTTCTCATATCACTTGGCCCTTGAGTCAAGTCACCAAGGGAGGAGTGAAAGCAAAATTCTTTTGGTCTCAATCTCAATAGAAGGCATTCATAGAGTTGAAAGATCGCCTCTGCACAGCACCAGTGCTCGCATTACCAGAGTTGCAACAACCATTTGAGGTTGAGATAGATGCCTTTGACTATGCTATTGGGGCAGTCCTTACTCAACACGAGCATCCAGTGGCATATCATAGTGAGACACTTTCAGACCCAGTATGGAAGTATTCCACTTACAACAAAGAGATGTATTCCATTGTACAAGCCTGCCGACAATGGAAGCATTACATTTTGGGGAAGGAAACAGTCATCCACACAGACCACCAACCTCTACAATTCATACAAACCCAAGGGAAATCGTAGAATGATCACCATCAGAAGTTGTCCACATACCTGCAACAGTTCCATTTGAATATCAAGTATAAGAAGGGCAGTGCTAATAATGTTGCAGATTGCCTCAGTCGACCACCGATCATGGTGTTAACCACCGTGCTCAACTCTTGTGAGCACGAGACTTTTGATTGGCCACTTCTCTACAAAAGTGACCCAACATTTGGCCACACATACCAGACACTCTTGGAGGGTTAGCATGTTCCAGATTTTCACCTCCAAGATGCTTTGTTATGCCACCTGGGTCACCTTTGTGTTCCTTCAAGTGAGCATGCAAGATTATTTGGGAAGCACACTACAGTCGGGCTACTAGGCATTTCAGGGTCGAGAAAATTGTGGTAGTACTGCTGAAGTATTTCTATTGGCTGAATCTTAGACAGGATGTCGGGAAGTACATCAGATCATGCACTACCTATGCCATTTCCAAACCGACCATCAAGAAACAAGGCCTCTATACCCCACTCCCTACCCGTAGTTGACCTTGGGAATCCATCTCCATGGATTACATGTCAGGCCTTCCTTCCACTAAGCATGGAAATGACTATGTTTTTGTGGTCGTTGACAGGTTCTCCAAGATGATCATTATGGCGGCCTACAAGAAGAATATCACAGCAGAAGCCACTGCTAAACTCTTCTTTGAACGAGTGTGGGGACACTTTGGGATCCCACAATCTATCATCTCAGATTGGGACAGCAGGTTCCTCAGTACATTTTGGTCTAGTCTCTGGTCGATGCTAGACACCAAACTCACTAAGTCCACAACCTTCTATCCTCACACTGATGGTCAGACAGAGCTTGTCAACAGGATGATCATACACATTCTGCGCATGTACAACTCAAAGCATCCACGCACATGGGACAAGAGCCTCCCCTATGTTTAGCACAGCTACAACCAAGCTCTCCACAGCTCGACTGGCCACAACCCTTTTCAGCTGGGCTTGGGATTCGAGCCATTAAGTCCCATTGATGTGGCCATTCCATTTGCAGCTACTCACATAGATTCAACTCATGTCCAGTCTGAAACATATAAGGTAACCAGCTTCATTGAGCATATCCAACATATTCACCAGCAGGGCGATGACATTCTGGAGAAATCAAATGCCAAGTACAAGCAGCGACATGATCAACATCGGGTGCAACACAAGTTTCAGGTGGGTGACAAAGTCTGGTTGCATTTGTAAAAGGAACGCCTTACCGGAGCCTATCAGAAATTCAGACCACTCTGATATGGTCCTTACACCATTACCAAGGTTGTGGGAGACAATGCATTTGAGCTCAACATTCCCCCATTCCTTGGCCTGCACCCAGTGTTCAATGTGGACCGCCTTCGGCCATACTTTCCACCATTACTAGACACATCCGACATTGCAGAACAGCTCACACCCACAGAGTTAAATCCAGATTGCATAGAACAATCTGTAACTGATCAGATCATGGACACACAGATTAAGCACACTCGCCAACAGAATATCCAACTGTATCGAATTGTCAAAGCAGACCAACTCCTTCACCAGGGCAAGTGGCTCACCAGGAACCAAGTTTAGTAGAAGTTTCCTCATCTCATGGAGGAACTCAACGCAATGGGGACCATTGCTTCCTAAGGGGGGAGGAATGATCCAGGTGGATATTGGTGGCCACCTGCCAAGTCCACTTGGACCCCCACCGTTGTTTCTTTCAGTTTTTCAGTTTCCTTAATTATATCACAATTTACTATTTTTAGTAGTTTTTCGGGTCCCGAACTTCTTCAGTCGTTTTGAGGCCCTAAACGACGTTTTTTGGGAAAACTAAGAGCAACATGGGTCCATGGACCGATGTTTCTCTTCCTAAAGTTGTAGTTCTTGGATAGATCTTTCTAATCAGATATTGTACGCGTCAAATGGAGATCGTATGCCAAAGTTACGACCCCGGGAAGTTGATGTACCAATTTACCCAAGCGGGGCCCACAGTTTGGCGTTTCATCTTCTAGGGTTAGGTTATTGGATGTTGAGGGTTTTCCATTGTTTCTCAACAATAAATAGGCCTTTGAGCCTCATTGTGACACAATTCAGAGGCACGTAGCCGCCACATCTCTTCTCAGAGATAAGCTACCATCGCCCTAGATGTTCTATTTCCATTACTATTTGTAAGCATATTTTAGTATTTTACATTAATGAAATGAAGTATTATTTCCACTGCATCTTTGTGTTTATGGTTATCTCTGTAATTTGTTGCGTTCCTATTTAAATCTAGATCAGTGTTATCAGAGCGGTCTGCTTTTTCTCTGTTTTTTCTTTGCATGTCACCAACAAGGTTGGGATATAAGGAGTTGGGGATTGAGCTAGTCGAACCTTTAGAAGACCTGACAGCCTCCCATGGCAGATGAAAAGAAAGAAGAGGGAGCAAGAGATCCTATCAAAATCTTGCTTGAAGAAGCCCTCGAGCGACAAAGGAACGCGATGATGGACAACTTTGCCCAAATCCTTCAGCGGCTACACAGGGGCAACGCATCGTCTTCCAACAGCTACTCTGGAAATGCCACACTGTTTAAGGTACAAGTTAATTTTGAAATCCCCATAATCGAGGGTTAGATAGACGCAGATGTCGTCGATAAATGGTTAAATCTGCTAGAGGGTTTTTTTTTCATGATTTCTCGAGTCGGAAAAATATTATTTTCGCTCTCCTCAAAGCAGCCCCCCACGTAAACGACTGGTGGGAAACCTACTACAAGCAGAAGGATAAAAGCACATGCTCACTATTTTCATTCGCACCCACTTGGGATTCATTCTGGGATGCCATCAAGGAGCAGTACTACCCTGTCAGAAGCTATGAGGATCAATACATAAAGTGGACCATGTTGTGGTAGGGGAGGGACCAAGACATAGCGGAGTTTACCAATATTTTCCATACCCTTCGCACAAAGTTGGGTATCAAGGATTCAGAGCAGCATTTGGTACTCCAATACCATGGTTGTCTGCACAAGTACATCCAGGAAGAAATAGAATTCCTGAACATCCCCCCACTCGGCACAACACACCGATATGTCATCAAGGTCGAGCAAAAGTTTAAACAGAAGAAGCGAGAGTTTGGATTTGCAAATCTGAAGCAAGGGAAAGGTTCTCCCAAACCACAGAACAAAGGACAAAGCCAAGGTGGGGCAGCCCAAGACAACCCGCCAAAGCTGCAAGCAAAGAACAACGTCGTGAAGCCGAAAAAGGACACGAGAAAGTGGTGTGAGTTCCATAAGAGTTGCACTCACAACACAAGTGAGTGTCGGGCCAAGTAGTCACTAGTGACCAAGCTAAAGGTTTCAGAATCAGATGCATGTTTCGAATCTGAGTCAGAACCCGACAAGGGGAATGACAAAGGGAAGCAAATTATCGATGCAGAGTCCAATACCACCATTTCCACTACGAAGATCCAGAGGAGGAGGAATGTCTCTTCCACTCCCAGATGTGGGTAAAGGGCTCCCCGCTATAGTTCATTATTGACAATGGGAGCCAAAAGAACCTCATTTCAGCAGAGTTCGCACACCATCAGGTGGCTTCACCAAGGACGAGATCTTCGCGTCAGCCAGCAATCTCGTCTTCCATACAACATCAAGCCCTTCATGGATGAGGTATTGTGTGGCATTGCTCCCCTTGAAGTTTGTGATGTATTATTAGGACAACCATACTTGTGGAAGTGACATGTTGTGTATGAATAAAGGCCCCGTGTTGTTATTGTTACTTTGGGAAATAAGTTGTACAGGATACCGGACGTCACATCCATCTGATTCAGGATCTATTGCAGAAAGGTCACATCCGTCTAAGTTCATCACCCTGTGGGAGCCCGATCATGTTGGTATAGAAGAAGGATGTCACTTGGAGACTATGTATTAACTATCGGGCGTTGAACAAGATCACTGTCCGTAATAGGTACCCGATCCCACGAATTCATGACCTCTTGGACCAACTGAAGGGGGCAAAATATTTCAGCAAGATCGATTTGAACTCAGGATATCACCAGGTACCAATTGAACCCTCATATGTGTGGAAGACTACCTTCAAAGCCAACGAGGGCCTTTTCGAATGGTTGGTTATGCCTTTCAGATTGATGAATGCTCATGCAACCTTCATGATGCTAATGGATGACATCTTGCGGCCATTCGCCAACTCATTTGTAGTGGTATACTTGGATGACATCCTAATATTCAACCAGAGTTGGGAAGAGCACCTCCACCACATCTGACAGGTTCTCCAAACACTGCGGCAACACAAGTTATGTGCCAATTTGGAGACATGTACTTTTGGCATGACCCAGGTTCAGTATTTGGGATACATTATTGATGAATAGGGGGTGCATGTGGATCCAACCAAGATCCAAGTCATTCGGGATTGGCCATCTCCAACCACTCTAACAGAGCTCGTAGCTTTCTAGGTCTTGCCAACTTCTACCATAGATTCGTGTTGGGATTTTCTCATATCACTTGGTTCTTGAGTCAAGTCACCAAGGGAGGAACGAAATCAACATTCTTTTGGTCTGAATCTCAGCAGAAGGCATTCATAGAGTTGAAAGATCGCCTCTACACGACACCAATGCTCGAATTACCAGATTTGCAACAACCATTTGAGGTCGAGACAAATGCCTCTGACTATGCTATTGGGGCAGTCCTTACTCAACATGGGCATCTAGTGGCATATCAAAGTGAGACACTTTCAGACACATTCCAGAAGTATCCCACTTATGACAAAGAGATGTTTTCCATTGTACAGGCCTGCCAACAATGGAAGCATTACATTTTGGGGAAGGAAACGGTCATCCACATATACCACCAACCCCTGCAGTTCATACAAACCCAAGGGAAATTACAGAATGATCGCCATAAGAAGTGGTCCACCTACCTGCAACAGTTCCATTTGAATATCAAGTATAAGAAGGGTAGCACCAATAATGTTGTAGATTGCCTCAGTCGACCATTGATCATGGCATTAACCACCGTGATCAACTCTTATGGGCACGAGACTTCTGATTGGCCACTTCTCTACAAAAGTGACCCAGAATTCAGCCACACATACTAGACATTATTGGAGGGTTAGCAAGTTCTAGATTTTCACCTCCAGGATGCTTTGTTATGCCACCTGGGTCACCTTTGTGTTCCTTCAAGCGAGCGTGCCAAGATTATTTCGGAAGCACACTACAGTCAAGTTGTTGGGCATTCTGGGGTCGTGAAAACTGTGGCAGTACTGCAAAAGTATTTCTATTGACCGAATCTTCGACAGGATGTCGAGAAGTACATCAAATCATGCACTGCCTATGCCATTGCCAAACCAACCATCAAGAAGCAAGGTCTCTATACCCCGTTGCCTGCCCCTAGTCGACCTTGGGAATCCATCTCCATGGATTACATGTCACGCGTTCCTTCCACTAAGCATGGAAACGAACGTGTTTTTGTGGTTGTTGACAGGTTCTCGAAGATGGCCATTATTGCGGCCTTTAAGAAGAATATCACAGCAGAAGCCGCTGCTAAACTCTTCCTTGAACGAATGTGGGTACACTATGGGATCCCACAATCTACCATCTCAGATCAGGACAACAGGTTCCTCAGTACATTTTGGTCCAGTCTCTGGTCGATGCTGGACACCAAACTCACTAAGTCCACAGACTTCCATCCTCAAACTAATGGCTAGATAGAGGTCAAAGCATCCACGCACATGGGACGAGAGCCTCCCCTATTTTTAGCACAACTACAACCCGGGCTCTCCACAGCTCGTCTGGCCACATTTTCAGGTGGGCTTGGGATTCCAACCATTATGTCCCATTGATGTGGCCATGCCATTTGCAGCTACTCACGCAGAATCGGCTCATGTCTAGTCCGAAATAGACAAGGCAATCAGCTTCATTGGGCACATCCAACATATTCACCAGTAGGTCCATGACATTCTGGAGAAATCAAATGCCAAGTATAAGCAGCGACATGATCAACATCGGATGCCACACAAGTTTCAGGTGGGTGACAAATTTTGGTTGCATTTGTAAAAGGAGAACCTTACCGAAGCCTATCGGAAACTCAGACCACTCTGATATGGTCCTTACACCATTACCAAGGCTATGGGAGACAATGCATTTGAGCTTAGCATTCCCCCATTCCTTGGCCTGCACCTACTGTTCAATGTGGACGCCTTCGGCCATACTTTCCACCATTACTAGACACATCCGACATTGCAAAACAGCTCACACCCATAGAGTTAAATCCAGATTGCACAGAACAAGCTACAACTAATCAGATCATGGGCACACAGATCAAGCACACTCGCCAGCAGAATATACAACTGTATCGAGTTGTCAAAGTAGGCCAACTCCTTCACCAAGGCAAGTGGCTCGCCAGGGACCAAGTTCAGCAGAAGTTTCCTCATCTCATGGAGGAACTCAATGCAATGGGGACCATCGCTTCCTAAGAGGGGAGGAATGATCCAGGTGGATATTCGTGGCCACTTTCCAAGTCCACTTGGACCCCCACCATTGTTTCTTTCAGCTTTTTAGTTTCCTAAATTGTAGCACAATTTACTATTTTTAGCAGTTTTTCGGGTCTTGAACTTCCGGAGACGTTTTGAGGCCCTAAACGACATTTTTTTGGGGAAATTGGGAGCAACATGGGCCAATCAATTGATTTTTCTCTTCCCAAAGTTGTAGTTCTCGGATAGATCTTTCTAATGAGATATTGTACGCGTCAAACGGAGATTGTATGCCAAAGTTACGACCCCAGGAAGTTGATGTACCAATTTACCCAAACAGGGCCCACAGTTTGGTGTTTCATCTTCTAGGGTTAGGTTATTGGATGTTGAGGGTTTTCCATTGTTTCTCAACAATAAATAGGTCTTCGAGCCTCATTGTAACACAGTTTAGAGGCATGTAGCCACCACATCTCTTCTCAGAGATAAGCTACCATCGCCCTAGTTGGTCTATTTCCATTACTGTTTGTAAGCATATTTGAGTGTTTTATATTAATGAAATGAAGTATTATTTCCACTGAATCTTTGTGTTTATGGTTATCTCTATAATTTGTTGCGTTCCTGTTTTAATCCGGATCACAGTCACCTGCCACATCAGTAGTACGGACTGTCGATTGTGCAGTGACTACATTTTTTTAAAGTTCCACTATTTGGCAAAATAGACAGATGGCGATAGCTTCCTCATACGAACTCGGTTTTCAGTGAAACAAGTTGCGTTGGGATCGTTTCGCTGAGATAAACGTGGTCATTCTGATTTTGAGTGATTATGAGAACTTTGATTTTTGAGCTAAATTTTGAGCACCTTATCATTCCTCCCCACTAGAATCTTTTTAGACCCCAAAAGATACTATCAATTGTTCAACAGGTGAGGGTACAACTCCCTCACCTTCTCAATTTGAAACCATTTGGCTTTAGAAGGATTTTGTCCCTTGAGTCCCACTCTAAGGTATTTGACATTCCCTCTCTTTAAAGTTTTGGTTCTTATGTCAAGTATGAGATCTTGTTGTAGCTCATCAAGATATTCTGGCAAGAAATCATCTATTGATGACAGTTGAACATGCTCTCCTTGATCATCATTCAAAGGATGCTCAAACAATCTCAAATTCTCAACATTAACAATAGAGTATATTTGCATATAAGGAGGCAAATCTAGCTTAAATGCATTGTTACCAATCTTTTCTAGAATTTTAAAAGGACCATAACGGATTGGCTTAAGATTTTTACCTTCCCCTTGAAGTCTCTCTTTGCTAATATACAACCAAAATTTGTCTCCAACTTGAAATTTGTGATCGATACAATGTTTGTCATGCCTTGCCTTGTAGTTTCTTTGACTTCTTTCAAGTTGTTCCTGCACTATGTGACGTATCAACTAAATTTGCTCTATGAAGTTTCTTGTCTTATCGATATCACTGTGACCATTGATGGCAACATATTTCTCTAATATGAAGTCCAATGGTGATCTTGGCAAGTACCCAAAACATGCCTCAAATGGTGATGTATTTGTGGAATAATGCTTTGCCCTGTTGTATGCATGTTTTATGTAATGCAATTGTTCATCCCACAACTTGGGATATTTGTTGCAATATCCTCTAAGAAGATGAATGATTGTTCTGTTGACCACCTCAGGTTTTCCATCTGTTTGCAGATGAAAGGTTGTAGTCTTCTTCAACTTAGTGTCCATCATGTCCCACAAATTTGACCAAAAATTCCGAACAAATCCATAATCTCGATCACTTACAATGGAAGTAGGAAGACCAAAATGAACCCGTATGTTTTGGAAGAAAAGATGAGTGTTTGTTCAACTATAATTTGCTTTTTACATGGTGTTAGCATACACATTTTGTTGAACCTGTCTACAACTACATACAAGTAATCATGACCTTTCCTTGACAATGGAAGACCTCCTACAAAATCGATTGAGATACTCTCCCATGGAGGTGAAGGTACCGAAAGTGGAGTGTACAATCCTAGTTTTCTATTGCTAGGCTTACTTGTTGCACACAAAGAACATCCTCTAATGAAACGAGATACATTACCAAACATGTGTGGCCAATAACAATACCTTTGGAGATTCGCTATTATCTTGCCTGCACCAAAGTGTCCAGCAATCAATGAAGTATGTGCCTCCCTTATGATATTGTTTCTTTCTCCATGTGGAATAGATAACTTGCCCAAGTGATACAACAAAATGTTATGTACATGGTAATCTAACTCTTCACTTTGATTTCCTTAACTCAAGCTTGCATACACATCTTGAAAGTCATTATCATATGCATATTGCTCAATGTAACTTTCATGCAAAACAAAATTATGCTTGAGTATAATAGATGAATTTACAATAGCCTTGGAAAGCATGTAAACTACCTTATTGTAGATTCCCTTTTTGCACTTGATAACCAAATGAAACTGTTGTAGAAAACACATCCATCTGAGATGTCGTGATTATTGCAACTTTGACTATGACTGTAAGTGCTGCAATGGTTGATGGTCAGTATGGATAATGGTCTCCTTCCCCATCATGTAGTGTTTCCATTTTTTGACACTTTGTACCAATGTGTAAAGTTCTTTGTCATAAGTGGGATAGTTAGTCACAACTCCATTTAAAATTTTATAATGAAATGAAATGGGCTTACCATGTTGCATAAGAACTGCTCCCATGGCGTAATCACTAGCATCTGTTTGAATCTCAAATGGTTTTCTAAGATCAGAAGAGCCAATACCGGTGATGAACTGATCTTTTGCTTTAAAGCATCAAATGCTTTCTGTTGTACGTCTCCCCAATGGAAGACTTTCTTGACACTAGTCAATGCATGTATTGGAGTTGAAATGGAAGAGAAATTAGCAATAAATTTCCCCCAATATTGTGTTGCCCCTAGAAAGCTTCTTACCTTTGTAACTGTTTTGGGCTTGGGCCAATTCAGAATGACCTCAACCTTAGAGGGGTCTATCTTTTGCTCACCTCCTCCAACAATGTGTCCCAAATACACTAAAGAAGTCTTGCCAAATTCACACTTTGACATCTTTAAAAACAATTGTTCTTTTCTCAAGACATAAAGTACTTTGTTCACATGCATGACATGTTCATCTCTGGATTTGCTAAATATGAGAATATCATCTAAGTAAACAATGACAAAGTAATCTAGAGATGGTCTCAATACATCATTCATAACTCTCATGAAAGTAGCTGGAGAATTTGTAAGACTGAAAGGCATAACAAGCAACTCAAACAACATTTGTTTAGTTTTAAATGTGGTTTTCCAAATGTCCTATTCAGCTATTATAACTTGATGATAACCACTTCGTAAATCTAATAGTGAAATATTCTGCATACATCAATTGATCAAGCAAATCATCAATTCTTGGGAGTGGATAACAATTCTTTACCCTTTTTTTGTTCAGTGCATGGAAATCCACACACATGCACCAAGTCTCGTCCTTGTTTGGCACCAAGAAAATGGGCGAACCACATGGCGAAGTAGATGGGCGTATGATACTTTTGTTCAAAAATTCTTGAATTTGCTTCTTGATTTCCATGCTCTCCATAATCGACATGCGATACATGCCAATGTTTGGAAGTGGAACATCTTGTTGCAATTCTATCTCATGATCAATTCCTCTTTTGGGAGGTAACCGCTTTGATTCCTGAAACATTTCGCCATGCTTGCTTACCACATCAAACAAATCAGATTTTAATTTTCCATCACAACCTTCAAAATATTCATAATCAATATCATTCTTTTTCTTAATCACGAGAAGCACAAATTTTTTGCTTGCATTTACTAGTCTCTTAATTTGCCCTGCATTAACTAAAGAAATGTTTAACTTTTTGCGATGGGCTCTCACAATGTACTCCACCCCATCCTTGAGAAATAGATATTTGTTTTCATGGCAATAAAATACTGCTTTCGTATCATACAAATAAGGACTTCCCAAAATGATTCCTGAGATGTCAAGTGGAACTACATCTAACTCAACTTCATCAATGAACTTTTCAGTAATGACAAACTTGAATGAGCATTTCCTTGTAACATGTAAATTTGCATTATTGACTATCCAACCCAATGGATATGGCTTGTGATGAGGTAAAGTTTCAAGGTTAAGCTTTTCGAGAAATTCTTCTGAAATTAAGTTTGATTGTGACTCACTATCAAATAATGCATCAATATTTGTATGATTTGAAATTACCCTTACATGGAACAACTCTATTCTTGATTCTTCATTTGGAGTGTCATTGTGACTATGTGAGGAACTATTTCTTGCAACAATTTCTTTTCCTTTTGTGACCATCGCTGCAATATTGGTCTCATCACCAGAATCTGATCCAAGATCATGTTGAGTGGTAGTGGTCGTCTTTTGTTTTCCCTTATTGTTTGGTTTCTTAGGCCTTAGTTTGGGATGTAATTTCCAACAATGGGTTTCATCATGCCCAGCTTTGGAACAATGTTGGCATATGGTTTTCTCCCCTTCTTTCTTCACACTTACATTCTTCTTTCCCTTCCATTTTCCTCCCTTCTCTTTCTCCTTACCCTTGAATGGCTTCTTACTACCCTCTTCCTGAATGTTCTTTCCTCTTGCTTCAAGGTGTGTGGCTTGCACACATACCTCATCCAAATAGCTTGGATTGAACATAAGGATAGTATGTTTTAAGTAGGAATATAAACCCCCAATATATTTCAACGGTGTATCTTGGGAATTCAAGTTTACTCCTAACAACAAAGCCCTTTTTCTAAACTCTTGGGTATAATCTTGAACTGTTTGGCCCTTGAGTTGCCTAAATTTTTGCCAACTCATAATGGATTTTTGCATATAGGCTAAAGGATGAAACTCTCTTTTAATTGCAGAAACAAATTCAACCCAAGAAATGGATATATTACCATGAATTCACATTTCCTCTTGAGTCTTTGCTTCCCACCAAACTAATGCTACTCCTTCTAGCCTCAATGAAGCCAACTGGATCTTTATGTCATCTTCTTGAAGGTTTTGAATTATGCAATAAACCTCCAATTGTCGAATCCAATTGTCTAAATTTTGTGCATTCACCTCACCATTGTACATGGGAAGTTCAAACTTAATGTTCAATTTGAGTAAGGAAGTTTTTTCCTTTGGGGTTTTTGAATGAGTATGAATAGTTTTTGTGGTGGAAGTGGAAGATGATGTTGTTTGAGATGTTAAGGATGATGAAGATGATGACGAAGATGATGAAGATGGTGGACATGGAGGAGGCTTTCCTCTATTACCCTTTGAATCCTTCTTTTCATCTTTTTATCTCCTAAGCGTCCTTCTCCATGTGGAGGCTTAGAACTCTCTCCAACCATTCTAGTATTCCTCTCTTCATAGAGGACTCTAACCATGTTATTTAAGTCATAGAAAGCTTTCTTGAATTCTTCCTCTTCTAAAAGACCTTCAGTCTCTCTTGCTCCACACGTGATGGCTTTGGATTCAAGCTCAGCTTCTATACTGCTTGTACCTCCTCAATCTCAATTGAAGGTAAAACTTGAGGTCCTTCAAGTGCAGTTGGGATTGGAACTTTGGGTGGAGATTGTGGCCTTGTGGCTCTCCTTCTTCTGGGAATTACCTTAGGAGTTTCAACCAACAATTTCTCTTCTCCTATCTGCAACTTTAACCTTGTAAGCATCACAAATTTGCAACCTTTAAAACCCTACTTGCACAAAACTCAAGCAATTAAGCAAATAACCTTTACTCTGATACCAACTTGATCTATTTTTGAATGTTAGTTTTGTTGTGCTAATTTCAACTTAAGATTTATAAACAAATGCTTGTTAGTTGCTTCATGTGCATATGTTCCCTTATAGTGTTTGTGATTGAAAATAGGGAAATTTATCAAGTTTTATGTTACATTCATGAGCAAAATAGCATGAAAAACAAGTGTTGAACAACAACAATTAAAAGTACAAAAAACCATCAAATAGAACACTTAACACAACATTTTTATGAATGAGTTCACCCCCCCTAGGCTACATCTCCTTAGTCCAGCTTCCATGGCTTAGGCCTATGTATTAGCTCAATAATGGCAAAAGTGTTGTTTACATTGTTCTACTACTCCTGAAACCTGCTTCAATGTGTTCAGGATGCCCAAATCAACTAGGAACACCTTTTCCTGATCTCCATTTGGTCGAATTTTGCTCCAGTTATAGTCAAAATTGTTTTCTCCTAGTAAACCTCCACTAAAACTGGAGGAACTCCAATTAACTCCACTACACTAGAGTTATCACCGAATTAGGAGGGTCTGCCAAAAACATCACCAAATTAAACTGGAGGTTAATTAAATGTTAAGCGGAGTTAATTAACAGATAATTGAGGATTAATTAAGCACTAATCGTGCTTAACTCATATCTCACGCAGTTCTATAACCGTTGACCTAGTGGTTTGAATGGAGGCGGACACATTGATGGTATACCTGACACAGTTAGTTGTTGACAGTTATGGTTTATGTTGGCGTGGTAATACAAACCGTTGGCTTGGCGTAGTGGACACATGCTGCAATAACTGTGAGCGGTTATGGTTTGTTGGCCGCCGGATGGATAGTCGTTACCGTCGGAGGTTTGGGTGGTGTTCACATGGCGGGAGGGGGGAGGTGTTGTTTGGCTCCCTCCTAACCCCTAACCGTTAACATATATCATAACAAAATGATCGTCAAACCATAGTATAATAAGAACCACCAGCATGGCACAACGGTAAGGCTTAGAGTTTGTCAGGGCGAGGTCGCGGGTTCGACCCCATCGCCCTACCCATTATTTTGTCACACTGCGCGCCAATGCTTAGCCCGACCTTTGGGGAGGAACACGTCGTGGCCTCTAGACTTGCCACTTGTCCCCTCCTCATTGGTCCATTCTTTGTCCCCTCCTCATTGGTCCATTCTTGACCAATAAAAATGAGCCACGTCACCACACCTGCAACCCAACCTCAACATAACACTTGGCATAACCTGATTGGACCATTGACCACCTTTGACCCTGCCCAGTCACCTACCATGTCAGTAGTACAGACTACTAACTGTGCAGTGACTGTACATTCTTTTTTAATTCCACTATTTGGCAAAGCGAACAAAACGCGATATCTTCATCATACGAACTTGGTTTTCAGTGAAATGAACTGCATTGGGATCACTTTGTCGAGACGGACGTGGCCATTCAGGTATCGAGCGATTACGAGAACTTTGATTTTTGAGCTAAATACTGAGCACCCGATCAACTAAGAGGCAGCTAGAGAGCATATCAGAAGCAAAGGACAGTCAGGATGAGATATGACATAGAGGCTGTGATTGTGCACTAGAGCTGTGAGATTGTCATTGTATCTTGTATTCTTATACGTGTGGATATTTGAGGGTAATTATCCCTTGTACGAGAGCCCTAGTCTATTGTATTATAGGTTGATAATATAACGAAGTTGGGTTACATATATTGTTGTTATTATTCTTATTGTGCACATGAATGATTTACTACATTATATTGTTCCATTGTGAAAAGTAGCTTTGTTGAGATTCTCGGTTTGGTAGTGTCGGAGATTTAAGATTTTATCCTAGATATTAAGGTCATGAAATTCAACAAAACTGAACAACCAACCTGAACTGCATATGTCGTTGAGCTAAAGGAAAACTCCTCAATACAATATAGGATGCATTTTTTACATTGCCAGCAGCCTGATCCTAAACTTATTGAATGTTTGGTCAATTCCACGTATTTCATTTGCAACACCAACTATTAACTTTGCCTACGAACTGGTGTTACTGGTTGCTTGTATTGCATTTTCTGTAACAAGTCTAGGTTGATTCTCCATGTAAATAAATTAAACCAAGGTCATGGGACACGTATTCCAAACTAAATGGAGAGAAAAACACTATAGTGGGCATCACTTGTGGTTAATTAATGGCTATGGAAATAGACAAAGGCATTGGTAAAGGCAAAGAGGCAATAAATGACAATTAATTAAAGGAATAAAGGAAAATGGGAGAAAAGGAATATGAAGAGACACAAATATGCATGCAAGGGAAATTAGAGAGAAATTAGAGGAAAATGAAAGAAAAAGGAAAAAGGAAAGGAAGAGACTAGACATTAATTATAAAAAGGCATCAGAGAAACAATTCACAACTTTTGTCAGTTTTAGCTTTGGGATCGATTTCAGAGAGAGAGAAAGCACTTGGACACAAGCAAGCAAGCAAAGGGAAGCAAGGGAGCACAAGGAAAAGGTTGGAAAAGCAGCTACAGTAGGAGTACATTTCTGGTAATAGGTTGCATGCGTGATTTCGTTGCTAAGATTTGGATGCATGGTACATTCATTTGGTTATTCGATTGCTTTGATCTCCTTGGGTTTCAAAATGGTCCAATGGAGTTTTCACATTATTCTCTATTACAAAGAAATGTGAAAAAAACCATTGCTTGATCCTTTATATGGTCCAATGGTGCCCTTTCAACATTCTAGAAAATAACGCAGGTATCTTGTTCAATCCATTAAGCCAGAAGTTTGTGACAACTTGTTGAGATTCAGGGGTGGGATTCAACTACTACTTGCAGATCTCATAACTAAGTTGTAGTGCATGCATAATTATACTAGATTTCTTCTCACTATTGAAGAATAAGAATGTTGTGTCTCTTGAGCTCTAGCGAATAAGATAGAAGTTGTCATTGGCATGGGATTTGCCTGTATTGGCAATGGTTTTCAACCTTACCTTGCCATTTCTTGAATAACCATGGTGTTGTAGGTTCCTTGTTTTGGTTTGAGCTTTGGGTGGCCAGTAAACTTTGGATCCTAGTGAGGTGGCCTTAGGAAAATTCTCTAGTCAAGGGTGGAGATGGGATTTCTCCTGAAACTCTTGACGGATGGGTGGAGACAGGAAAATTCTTCTGGGCATGGTGAGAAATTTGGAGGCATCTGAGCTTGTTTGGTGTTAGTTATTTCTGGACCAATTTTAGGTGAAATCACTGTGGTTGAGGGTTGAGGTGGTTTGGCCTCTAGAAGTATTGGTTGGTTATGTTTTGATTTATCCCATGATATCCCACATCCATGCTTGGAATATGGCACAAGGGTGATTGGCTGCAAGAGAGATTTGGCTCAGCCCAATTTATGGTCGAGTGGTACTTGGAAGCCCGTAACTTGGTTGGCATTTGCATATGTTAATATGAATTATTTTCTTATTGTGATCAATAAGCACATGTGTTGATTATTGTGGTGATTTAATGACTGGCTTGTCATGGATTTATTCTGGTCAAATGTTGGTTATAGGCATGGTTAAATGATGTGTTCTTGTTATGGATCATGTTCATAATTTGATAATTTATTGAATGGTTTTATGAATGCATGGGATAACAAGTGTTGTGCAACTAGTTAGAGAAGGCATTGAGCCTTCTTTATGATTCTTTGATGAAGTTAAGAAGACATTGAACAAAAACACATTCATGGTTTCTAGTTACTCTGTTTACCATGTGTTTGACGAAATTTTCTCATGTATTTGACAACTTCTGAGCAAGATCTAGCCTTAGTACTTATCATATAGCCTTATCGTCACCTTAAACTTGATTTTGGAAAGTTATGGGTTGTTATGGGTAGTGTCCTGTAAGCTAGCCCTGAAAACTAGGCACTGGTTTCGTGACAACATCCATAGAATTGGGAAATTTCGACTGCAATTACACAAAGAGAGGCCTATGAGTGCGGCTGGAGCCTTGCAACCGCACTCGCATTGGCTTATGCGTGCAGTTGGGTTGTGAGCTCAGTTAAAAAGAAGTTCCAACTCAGGGCCTAAGCACCAAGGGTTGTGGTCTGACAACTAAGTGATTTAATGTCCCTGAGAGGTTTCACAGGTTTTTGGTTAGTAGACCCCACTTCCAAACTATAACTTGGAGGTTGGGTCATGTCACAGTAACTCTCAGCTCATGTTTACCTGGAGAGCTTGTAAAAGGGTAAATGTGGGATGGGGTGGTTACATTTTCATTTGTTATATTTGCTATGTTTGATTGTGCGGAGTGCACAAACTAATTTTAATAGCTAGGTTTACAAATAAGTTTAAATGGCTTTAACAATTTACGAAAATGTAGCCAAATTGGAAATTATTATTAAATTTCTAAGTATATATAAATCAATCTAAATTTTATTGTGGATCTCCATAACATTAATACATTGTGTGGAGTGTGGAGGTACAAACGAAGCTTTCTTCATTTGCACCTCCACACTTCACACAATGTATCAATGTTACTTCTACATCTCTTCACTCCGCACAACATACCAACATTACTTCCTTAGCTGATAACTTTGTTCCACAAATATGACAGTCCAGATATAACAAAATAATTAGTTTGAAACATAGTATTTTAATATTTTAAAAGCATCAACTCTTCACACAAGTTTTGTTTTAATATTCTTTGTTATTGCTTTAAGCTTTAACACTGCATTTTAATTGTAGATTATTGTTTTAAAAGCATCGCTTGTCCCATCTTAAGTTATTTGTTTTAATAGTGTGTTAAGCTTTAAGACTGCATTTTAATCATAGGTTAATATTTTAAAAGCATTTTAATGATAGGTTAATATTTTAATATGGCATAGTTTGAGTGGAACACACGTAAAGAGGAGAATTCCAACGTTACCCAATATGAATCACGAATGGCACTTGGAATGCATTTTCTTCTTTCACATCACGGAAAAGTTTTACTATGAGATAACATAATTCTCTAATAATATGAGATAACATAATTAATAAATATTTAAATAATAAAATATTATAAAATTGGGTTTAATTAGAAAATTAACTTGAATTAGTTTAGTTAAAAAATTATTTTAAATTTTTTTTTGAAGAATTTGAAATTTTATTGATTAAATTTAAATTTAGATTTAGTTAATTACTATTTTATTATTATTTGAATATATAATTTTATTATACACATATTGATTATTAAATATTATTAGAAAAATGTTTAATACCGGGAGAAAAAAGAATTTGCAATTGTTATATATCATAGATTATGTTCATTTGTTTGGTTAGAGTTATTGCTTACTAATTTATTTAATTTTTGTTTGATATTATTGTTATAAATTTCTTGTCTACACCTAAAGCTTCCTCCATACTCTGCATAATGAAATTTGTTCGCATAATGAAGATAATAACTCACTCGAAAAAGCTTCCATCACTTAAATATTGTGCAATAAAAAAAAAAAATCTTTACATTTGAAATGGTAAAAATTATTTGAGTTGAATTATAAATTATTTATAGTAATTAACTTTTAAATACTAAATAAAATAAATAAAAATAAAATAATGATAAAAACAATAATAATTTTGTATGAATAAAAAAAAAATGAAATTACTTTAAACTTCAACAACATAACAAATAAATTAAACTTTCAATTTTCCATTATTAAAAAAAATCATGCATTGAAATTGTCACACAGTAATTAAGTTAATTATCACAGCAAATTTTGCTTATAGAAAAAATAGAGCAAAAAATTATTTAACACAAATCCATAACAATCTAAAAATGCCCAAAATGATGAGGACTAAACATGGAGATACCTACGCTTCTCAAGATAATTTATAGTTTTGCTCATGTCAAAATTTATAGTCTTATGAATAATTTTGCTCGCAACAATAGACTATGGAAAATTCATAGAGTAAAAATATTGGTTGAACAACTAGCCAAGTAATCTCAGTGTCTCTTATTACATATTAATTGTGGTTTATGAACAACGAGAGAATATATTACATTATAGGGTTTGTTAAGCATAACATGATCTGATCTGAATTGAAAACCCCAAGATGTAGATTATCAACTCATTATCTCCAAGCAAAACGATAAATTATACATCTCCCATGTTGCAAGAAATAAATTATGGAGTATTGAACAGCTATTGCCATGTCTGCTTCATATTGGTTAACATTGGAATTGTCCTCTTTATGTGTGCGGAAGAAAGAGTGTGGATGAAAGTTTATGTATCAACATTACAGAGATTTGTTCAACACTCCCCTTACCCCCCATCCTCGTTTCTTCCTTCGCACCTCTGCACTTCGCATAATTATGGATATTTGTTCAACCCTCCCCTCCCCCTTGCTTACATAAGGGACTTGGAACCCTGTTAGTTATGGCATCATTGAGCATAGCAATAGTAGTGTCAGTGTTAAAACACTCATTGACAAACAGGACTTGCTCAGAGCACTGTGTCAATATCGATGCTAGAGCACTCCTTGACACAAAATTAGCTTCTTCTTTTTTTAATTTTAAAATTAAATGTCAGACACTAACAAAAACTAAAAATAAATCGCCCTCCACCTGGGGAATTATGTCATATTAATGCTCGCTCAACCAACTAAACATTAGAAATAAGATTTCAAAAAAATGAAAAATTATTTTTGAATTTATGACAAAATTAGGAATATTCATCATCTTCCGGAAACTTTGGTTAAAATTACAAAAACTCGGCAAAATAATAAAGAGTCAATGCACTTTGACCGCGAAGCTAGTGCTATAGGCCCTAACGAGAAAGAGACTAATAAATACATTGTTAAAATAGAATACATATATATTAAAGCTCTTATTAGAGATAGAGTCCCAAACACAAGTGATAAATAGGGAATAGCATCACTCTGGATCCTCTTCTGGAAATGTCATGGTTTTCCATTATGCAAAGGTCCTATGTTAAGTTGGATCCCGAGTGATATTGATCTTATTCTTTTAGTTGAAACTTGGGAGCATGATGAATCTAGGGTCCCTCACCTTGACATGTTCACTCTTTGGTCTGCCTGGAATAAGAAATCTTCTCAGAGAGGTTTTGGTGGTATAGCCTATTATATTACGAACATTGTTTCCTCTCACATTTGGCTTCATAAAACTGACCCCTTCAATCAATATATTTGGATCGAGATCTCTAATTCTATAACCAATAGGATCTTTCTTGCAATCTGCTATTTCACCCCTATAAACTCTACATCCTATAAGAAAAACAACCTCAATAAGAATTGTCCTTTCAATACCTTAGAAAAGACATCTACAACCTTAGGAATGAAGGCAATATCCTTTTGCTTGGGGACTTTAATGCTCGAACTGCCACTAACCAAGCTATTATGTTAAGTAACAACTCTAACCCCAACCCCTTGTGGCTTGATGAGGATGGTAACTTAACTAATGGATTTAAGAGAAAATCTAAAGACATGATCAAGAACTTATTTGGCATCGAGCTCCTCAAACTTTGTAGTTCCCAAGACCTAATCATTTGTAACGGTATTAATAAATGGCCTCTCTTTGGTCAAATGACCTGTTTCCATGGGCGAGGTAGCAGTGTCGTGGATTATGCGATTACTGACATTCATGTCCTCAACCATATTACAAACTTTGAGCTCCTTAACGGCTATGAGCCTGACTCTGACCACAGACCTGTGTCTTTATCCCTCAATCTTTCTATGCATACCACCCACATGCAGGAGAAAAGTGAAAGCAAAAGTCACATTCACTTCTATAGAAGTAATGTTGACCTTTTCTTAAGGGATCTAGAAAGGGATTTAGGCTCCCTGACTTATAATAACAACATTAATCAAATATATTACCATTTTACTACTACCCTTTCCACCACCATTGGCAAATTCTCTAATAAGACTTCATACAAGAAAAATAATTAGAAATTCCAACCCTTGGTATGACAAAGACTGTAAAATTGCCAAGAAAGCAATCAAAGATGCCCCTAATGACAACACTAAGCTCCACAATATAAGTATATACAAAGCTCTCATTAAAAGGAAGAATAGGTCATATATTAATACGAGACAAGAGCATCTTCTCCACCTTTCTAAAGTTGAGCCCATAAAGTTTTGGCGGAATGTGCTTGTTTGTAAAACTTAAGATAATCATTCTACCCCCCTAGAAAATTGAGATAACTATCTTAAGAAGTTGTATGACTCTCCGAACACCATGGGCACCATCTTAAACAATCCTATTAAGGATGATATTTTTTCTCTATAAGACGTTGAGTCTGGGATTAATAAGCTCGCTAATGGGAAAGCCAAAGATATTGAAGGTTACCAAGCTAAGATCTTTAAAATGGGAAAATTTATCCTCATTCCTCATATTCACAAGATTCTCAATTTGGTTGTAAAGCATGGCATTGCTAAACTTTGGACGTAAAGACTTATTGTGCCTATCTTCAAAAATGGGGACAAAAGTGTTCCCTCTAACTATAGGACCATTATGATTAACCACATATTGGCCAAGCTTTATGAGCTCATTCTGGAAAAAAAATCTTAACCTTTGGCTTGAGAGCTAGTGTAAAAGAGCTATAGGGAAATATGGTTTTAGGAGACATCACTTGACCATCGACCACCTTGTCACTCTTAGGATTATTGCAATAGTAAAACGATCTCTTTTGTTATTTTGTGGACTTTAGAAAATATTTTGACACTATCCCCAAAGATAAGCTCTAGGAGAGGCTTGGAGAGATCATGGTTCCTCTTGAACTGAGGATTGTTGTAATTCGCCTCTACAAGATTTTCATTGCCAAGCTTAAGTCCAACGAAGGGTGGTCTAAAGTTATTAAATGCAATATTGGGGTTAAGTAAGGTTGTCCCCTTTCCCGTACCCTTATTGGTATTTACATCAATAAATTAGAGGAGTGTCTAGAAATTGTGGGTTGCAAAGGCATCTAGCTCGTTGGTATTATCATTACTCTTCTCCTTTATGTTGATGATATCATTCTTCTTGGAAGGAGCCATGACGACCTAGACAAGTAGCTTAAGACTCTTCATGTCCACTGCTGCAAGATGGGTATGACAGTTAATACTGACAAGACTAAAGCCGTGATCATTAAATCCAAAAGATCACCCATGATAGTTTTTTTTATGATCACTATTGTCTTGAGCAAGTTTCTTCTTATAAATATTTGGGTATTGACTTTCCTCATCAGCTCAACTGGAATTATAGCATCGAGAAAAGAATTATTGGAGGTTGGAAATCTTATTATGAGGTTGAAAACAATTGTAAGACAACCGATCTTTACATTTGGAGTAAAAAAGGTTCCTCTTTGAGACTCTCATCACCCCTGCTATCTTATATGGATGTGAAGTTTGGAGATGCAATATATCTAGGGAGTGATGGAGAAAGATCGAGATGATCCAAAAGCAATTCATAACCTATAAAATCAAGATCAAGGGAAATACTCCCTACCTTATCCTCTTGATCGAAATTGGTCTGTCCCCCATTGAAAGTGCAGCTATGTTTAGATATCTGATTTATTAGAAGAAGCTTCACAATATGGAATCGAAGAGGCTCCCAAAAATTGCTTCTAACTTTAGTAAAAACCCCCACCTGCGCCTCAAACGTGAGTGGCATCATGATGCTCAGTCTTGGCTCAACCTTTGGGGGATTAAGGAGGAGATCATCATGGGAAGTAAGGACGATATCAAAGATACTATTACCTCTAGTTTAAAGGCAATATGTGGGATTCTAAGGAGCTGGAGGGTAAAGGAAACTAAGGTACTATAAGGAGGTGATCAACCCCACCCTTGATAACCAAAAGTATCTCTCTATGTTGACTAGCATTATGAAGAAAATGAACATCTCTAGGATTAGAACTAACTCTCATGAGCTTTGAAGTGAGACCGGAAGGTGTTCTACTGCCAAGACTCCTTGGGACGATAGAATTTGACAGATTTGTGATACTAAGAAGGTGGAGGTTGAAAAGCACTTCCTTTTAGACTGCCCAACTCTTGCCCACATTCGCTCCCAATTCCCTATCATCAACCACACCTCCAACTTCTTGACTTATTAAGTCAACCTAACTATAGCGATCTTGGAACGCTTCTTTCCTTGCTCCTTGATCACATAAACAAAATTTTAAAGAATGATAATTAGACTCTCTTTTCTTGAGGTCCGATAGACCGCATTGGTCTTAGTGGACGTTAATCATCATCATCATCATCATATATAATCCCTTTGGCTTGTTAACATAACTTAACCCTAATAGCACTGTGACCTCCCATTAATGAGATGCTTTATAAAATATAATGTATTGATATAATATTACTCATTTGTTAAATATAATGCACAGATATATAATTAAGAATTCTAACACATTTCTTAAATAATTAGTGAATAATAAATACCTTATATATCAAATAATTATAAAGCATGAGTAAAATGTTAGCATATAAATATAATGACCCAATATGAATATAATGTTAAATGTGTTAGTCCAACGTTAAATAATGGGTGCATTATATATCAATTTAAAAGTAAGATAATAATAATAATTTGTTTGAATGTAAACATTATAAATACTACTAAAATTATAAAATATTAAAAAACAAGTCACTGCGTTGTGGACGGCATACCTGCTGAATAATATCGGTTGCATGCAAAAACATGTTGACCTCAAAATAAAATAGGATAATGATCTTCGAAAATTTATATAATGAGCTTAAAGCTCGAACTAAAACATAGGATATGATCTTCAAAAATGTAATGAGTTTAAAGCTAAAAACACAGCTGGCCCCAAAGTAAAATATAGGATATAATCTTCGGAAATTTATGTAATGACTTTAAAGCTTGAACTAAAGCATAGGATATGATCTTCTAAAATTTATTGAGTTTAAAGCTTGAACTTAGGTTAATACGTTAAAGTTAATGCGCCAATCAGGTAATGTAAAACGAAGTTGCGATAAGAGTTCCATTCTTCTCGCCTAATCAAATAGCTAAGAAATTTTGGTTAAAAGTTATCATCCCTACCTGCACTGCTCGGGCACAAAGAAACTTTGGTTAAATGGGTGATATAACAAAGTAAAAACAACTAAAATGTTATATTGTAATTTATTTTGTCTACTCGTCTTACTCATTGTTCCTATTCATAATTTTATGGCTATCTTGAGTTGAATCTGGTTCACTGAGAGCACCGTGCAGCCGTCCAACCAGAGGATTGCACCGCCCTGACGGCCAACTAGAGGCTCTGATTGCGCCTGCGTCTGCACCAATCCTCGTTTGATGACTCAATCGACGTAAAGCTTCATTTCTTATCGCCACGTCCCTGAATCTCCACATGTCTAGCACTTTTGCTGCATGCTCGCATCTAGTTTGACATGTTGCCTCTTGTCCTGGGACATTGCTGCTCCTCCCGACATAGCTCTCCTTCTTAAGTCACTCCACCCTACTCGAATCAGGTTTTGCATTTCTTTCCCTTCGCGTGCTCCTGTGTAGGGGTCGCATAGTCCATCATTTCAGGTTCTTCATTTCTCTAAATCTCTGGTAGGTTCATCTTTACGCTTGGTCAACTATTCGGGTTTTCTTGCTTCCTCCGTTTCATCAGGCATATAATCATCTGTCATTTCTATATGATACCCTCTATATCTTGGCCGTAGTTTCTTCCAGAAAACTCTTGTGAATCTTACCTTTTACAGTATTTTCGATGGCCTTTCTACTTTTCTGGGTCGGTTTTGCGGCGTTTTTCTGTGTTGGTGCTCTCAGCGGCTACTCCGGTTTTAAGGTTAGTATAATTTAATTTGTTTCACAGAACGGGCGGTATTCATTTCCTTCTTTCCTGTAATATCTTTGGTCATAGCAGCATAATAAAATCTTTTAGTGTCTGCCTTCTTGCAACAAAGTATCTGTAAAAGACCCGTAAAAAATAGATAGATAAAGGATGAAAAATCATCACACTGTTTTCATAATTAAGGCTTTAGTTTAGTTTTAGTCTCTTTGGTAGACTCTGTGTTTGTCTATCATCGTTCCAGTCGGCTAATGAATCAGTGTTTTTGCTCATTTTGGGTATACATTTATGTGCATGTCTTTCTCTCTTTTACCAGTCTCTTATATCTGGTCATTTTTCTTAAGCTGGATCTGGGATCCTCTAGTAAATTTAAAGCATTATGTTGTTTTATCGAAGCCATGCTCTGATTTTAGCATAAAAATTGGGCCATGATGGTTTAAGTGCAGCCATTGTTACTGTTGTTGTATCATCTCTCCAACCCATTCCTAGCTCCCTCCGTTTGACTCCGTTCTCCTTTCGTTTCCCTGGTCTTCCATCCTCGGATTTTTTTGGCCGAGTCCTTTTCGGTTGATTGTATTTTGCCAATGACGTAAGTGGTAGCGGGTTGTTTCTCTTTCCACTTAAATGGGAGCCATCATATTTGTAGCCTTCTTGTCTTTTCTTCTATTTGATGGCTAATCCGTCTTTATGGACGTCAATAATGGAGCCTTCCTAGAAGATCTTGCACATGCAGGTTCGGTTATGAAGATCACTAGATTTGGTTTGTTTTTAGATATTTCCCGTAGGCCACCATTCCCATATATTTCCTGGAGAATTAATATTCTGTATTTTCCCGCACATTTGGTCTCTCTGTAGCTCTTTTTTTTTAGTGTTGTCTGATCATCTCCCTGACTCCTGTCCTATCCTTCTCTAATTTATCATGGGTTTTGTGTCCTTTTCATCTCCCTTTTTTTGACTCTTATGTCTCTTCCCCATTTAAGTATAGGTTGTACTCATTATCCGAATGGAAGCATTTTCTGATGTGTCTGTTGCATCAGCCATGGTGCGAGCCACCATGGAGGCGGAGGAGAGATTTGGTGGGATGTCTGCCAAAAATGATTGGCAAACTTCTCTGGCAAATAAACTATTTCCCCAAACTTTGATATCGGGTCTTGACCAAAAAGGCGACGACACGGATCTCCCGCCACGCAAAAAGAATCATCGCTTTGCGAAGTCTTACCCTCCCCCTGTTGCCATTAATCTGGATAGCTCCTTTCTCTTGGATAGGATAGTTAGCCTCCAGAAGCATGTGTTGGTCGGTCGCTGGCACTTCCCAACAATGGAGGACGGCCAGATGAGATCTTGGATTGGTTCAAAATGGAACGCTCTTTTGGGATATATTCCGACCATAGTCAGGCTCATGAATAACTGGTACAGTTTCCATTTTCTTAGTGACCATGATCTGGAAGTTATTTTTGCTCCTCCTCGGGTGCATGACAAAAGCTTCCTTGCTCTGTAT
The DNA here is from genome assembly GCA_000404065.3 of Pinus taeda. Taxonomy (NCBI): domain Eukaryota; kingdom Viridiplantae; phylum Streptophyta; class Pinopsida; order Pinales; family Pinaceae; genus Pinus; species Pinus taeda. The sequence goes on from APFE030496693.1 coordinate 86,558, forward strand.
AAATGGTACATTGGTTTCAATCCTATGCATAGGACCCCTCAAAACAATTATGTATGGGTGAAACTTCTGGGTCTTCCCATTGAACTATGGACAAAGGAGACTTTAGCCAATATTGGAAACGCCATTGGGAGATTTGTCTTCGTTGACCCCAAATGTCTCGGGGCTAAGGACAAAAGGGTCGTCTGGATTTTAATCGAAAGATATTACAGAGGGGGTTTCCCTGAGCATATTGATCTTTCATGGGGTGAGTCATATATTCAGCAAAGATTGGATTACTGGGGAGTCCCTTTTTGATGCTCCGTATGTAATAAAACATGCCACTTAAAATTGACATGTCCTCGTCACCCTGTTGGCCGACAAAGGGGGAAGGAACACTTTAGGAATGCTTCCTTATCCAAATCGGCTTTGGGTGGTGAGGAGCAAAGATGGAGTATGGAACATGGTTTTGGCAGGGATGACATACTTGGGAATGTCTGCCTTTCGTCCCCTCAAAGTTTTTCTCCGCGCAAATCATTAAGTTTATCTCTGAAAAGGTCTCATTCTTTGGAGTTCATTCGTGAGAATCACAACCCTCTAAAGGAGAATATCAACTTATGCAGAGCATCTTGCAAGTCGAGGTCCCTGGATCATATGAGTCTTTCTCCTTCAGAAAGGCGGATGCTTTTCTCGGTCAACCCTATGCCACTTGAACCTTGTCTGGATAAAGCAATTCCTTCTCCTCTCCCTATTCACCATCCCTCCCTGGATATCCCATCCGCTTTGCACATCACTTATATTTCATCATCTCTTCATTCTCCTAAAAACCACAATCCATCGCCTAAGAGGATCGAATCTCCTCCCCCCCTCTTGCCTCCCTACATCCCTTCCAAAGCCATTGTGGACTTAAAAGGTAAGGCTCCTTATACCGCTGTCACTCTTCTGAACTCTCTGGATTCTTCTCCTGTAAACTCTTTTGAATGTGATCTGGATCTTCTGCTTAAGCACGAATCCCTAAACCTTCAACCTCTAACTATTCATAAACCTCAAAAATCCCCCTCTCCTTATATCAGTCCTACCTCTACAGGAAACATTACAGTTCGAAGGAAGCATAATAGGGGGAGTAGACATTTTCGGGGCAGAAAGGGTAGGCCAGATTTGAACATTCGAGACCTCTCTCTGGTCGACATTCCCATCATTGATCTTGCAATAAAGGGGCCACTTAGAGCAAGTTAGCCTAGTGATTTGATCAAATGATCAATATTCTTTCAATGAACATTAGGGGTCTAGGATCAGACCCAAATTTTTTTGCTCTAAAGGAACTTTTTAGATCCTCTAAATCAAATATTTTACTCATTCAAGAGACAATGCATGGTTGCCAAGATACCATTTCATACTTCAGACGCATGTTCCTCACCTGGCACATGGCTGTGACGAGTGCTTCTGGCCTCTCTGGGGGACTGGCTGTCTTGTGGGATCCGTCTTGGATATCGGTTATGGCTTTCAAGTGCTTTGCAGGCATTCTCCTTGTCGCCTATATTAGGGGCTCTCCTGGGCCATTTCACATTTTAAATGTCTATGCCCCGTATGGAACGCTTCCTGTCCTCTGAGTTTCTGGACCTTGATTCTCTATTGATTGGGGGGGACATAAACTGCACTTTGAGCAATGATGAGATTTGGGGTAGGGGCAGGAAAAATGATCGGGTGGGAGGTATGATCAAAGATGGTATCCTTCAACACAATTTTATTGATATGTATCCTACCAGAATGGAGCCTATCTGGGATAATGAGAGGTTGAATGAAGCTTATCTCGCAAAGAGACTTGACTGTTTCCTCATCCATGACAGCTTGATTGATCGTTTGGGGATCCCCTCTATAAAAATTATTCGAGCTACATCTCAGATCATAAACCCATCTCCATCCAATGGAATCTAGTGGGTCACAGAAAAGATTTCCCATTCAAATTCAATAGAGTCTGGCTTGAAGATGAGCTATTCAATAATCTCATCAGGGATAACTGGAAATTTCCTTCCACTTATGATCGCCCTTAGCATTCTCAATCTTTCTTGGACCGCTTGCTTGATATTAGGTCATGTGTTAAAAGATGACAGCGGGAAAAGTTGATCTCTAATAGAGATGCTCTAAAGAAGATAAATGAAGAACTAGAAAGTTTATCTGTTGTCTAACTTCTAATAATGTGACTCTAGATATGAGGGTTCATATAAGGGATCTAGAGAGAAAAAATCAAAACCTTCTTGCTATTGAAGAGGCATCTTGGAGATTGAAGAGCAGAGCCACATGGCTTAAGAAGGGCGATAGGAATACTAAATTTTTTCATCATTATGCAAACAAAAGGGTGGAACTAAATATAATCTGGAAGATAAAAAAATGCGAAGGGGATCTCAGCGGTGTCACAGGAAGACATCACAAAGGAGGCTATAATCTATTTTCAGAAAGCATACAACAGGAATGGGGGCAACGATTTTAATGACATTTTATGGGGCATTGAACCCTATCCTACAATGTTTGATGAGGAGCAGAATGATCTTCTTTATGCAAAGATCTCTGAGGGGGAACTTTTGTCAATCATGAAATCCTTCCAAAGGGACAAAATTCCAAGTCTGGATGGATGGACAATCGATTCTTTTATCCACTTTTATGATCTGTTCAAGTCCAACCTTTTGAACATGGTAGAGGAGTCTAGGATTAATGGTTCAATCAACCAATCAATATCTTTCACATTCATAGCTTTAATTCCAAAAAAGAAGATCTCTCACACCTTCATGGAATTCAGGCCCATCTCCCTTTGTAATACCCTCTATAAGATTATCTCCAAAATTATCGTTGAAAGAATGAGAAATATTTTATCAACCTTTTTGACCATTGAGCAGCATGGATTCCTTAAGGGCAAAAACATTATAGAGGTTGTTGCTACTACACATGAATGCCTTCACTCCATGCACATAAGAAAAGTTGAAGCCGCTTTATTTAAATTAGATCTCAAGAAAGCATATCATTGCATAGATTGGGGTTTCCTTAGTTGTCTCCTCTCCAAAATTGGCTTAAATGTCAAATGCTCAAACTGGATAATGTCATGTGTTATAGATGTTAACTATGTTGTTCTTATAAATGGTCTGCCATCTTTTTTCTTCCCTGCCGCCAGAGGTTTGAGGCAGGGATGTTCACTGTCCCCTCTCCTTTTTATCCTAGTCATGGACTCCCTAAGTCTCCACATAAAAAGGGTTGTAGTTGAAAAGAGATGTCGTCCATTAGAAATCAGTCGATATATTTCTATTTCACACAACTTGTTTGTTGATGACATCCTGCTTTCAACAATGCTATGCCGAGCCTCGTGGACCTACTTGCATGACATTTTAGGAAAGTTCCAGAAAGCCACAAGACTATGTATAAATGACGGAAAATCGTCTTTCCATATGGAGGACATTAATGTGAAACTTATTGCTCATCTGATTCATCTCTTTAATATAAAAGCCAAACCTCTCAATGAGGGCCTGAAATACCCGGGCTTTCATTTAAAACCTGTGGGCTACTCATCTGCTGATTGGATGTGGATTCATAATTGGTACTTTATGAGGATTGTTGGTTTGGAATTTAAATGTCTTTCTTTGGCTGGGAGGGTGATTTTAACACAAGATGTTCAGGTTCAATTAATGGTTTACTGGGCACATATATTTTACATTCCTGTGAATATAATCCACAAGCTTAATAGATTAACTGCAAATTTCATTTGGGGGGGGAGCAAAGAGAAAAAAAGATTCCACCTTACTAAACTCTCAAATTTGACATGTCCAAAAAAAATTGGAGGTTGGGGTATCATGGACCTTAATATGTTTCACATTGCACTCCTCTTCAAATCTTTATGGAAAGGAGTCATGGGGGATAGCCTTTGGAGTAAAGCCATAAAGGCAAAATATATGGACAGCTAAGATATCTTTTTGGTATAGACAAGGGACAATTGGAACTTCTCAGGGATCAACCATTTGGAGAAGTTTCCGAAAAATCCAACATTTTTTCCTTCATAATCTGGTATGGAGTTTTCAAACAGGGAAAATTATCATTATTGGACTTGATCCCATCACGGGAGGAGACAAGGAAACATCAATTTCTCCGCAATTTCATTGGGCCTTACAGCAAAAGGGGATCTTCTTTTGGGACCAGGCTATTGATAGATTGGGGGGGATCTATTCCTATATGGAAATCACCCGCAATGATGGACCTCACTGATGATCTGGCTCTCCAATGGGATCATATCACTCGGTCTATGAGGAACAGGGGTATTATCAGATCTGAAGCGGAGGATAAACTTATTTGGAAGGGGTTTAGAGAGAGGTCGACTGTTTTTGTAAAATATATGTATTCCCAGCTTCAACAAGACAATATCAATCAACAGAATATCATCTTCCCATTTATCTTCTAGAAATCGGGCTGCCCCAATAAGATAATTATCTTTGCTTGACTTGTTTTCCACAATAAGAATCTTACATGGGATAACCTTAAAAAAAGGAATTGGAGCGGCCCTGCTATCTGTCCTATTTGTAAATCGAATGAAGAAAACAACATCCACATTTTCCTTAACTGTCTCCATTCTCAGGGGATATGGAAGAGCCTTGCAGATCACTTTGGTTTCAATAAGATTTCCTTTCTCTCTCTCAAGGAAGCGTTTGAATGGTGGAGTAATATGAAATCGGAATGGAGGCTGATCCCGCTGATAACCCTATGGGCTATATGGAAGTGAAGGAATAGGGCCCTCTTTCAAAATAGTAAGGAATCTTCTATCTATGTTTTTGAATACATTATTTCCCAGTTCTACGCCTGCAAATCCCCCATTATTCATCAAGGAGTTAGAACGCAGCAGGCAAGAAATCTGGACCCCACAAATGTTCCTCGGGCTTATTTTGACGGAGTGGCCCAAAATTGTTTTTGTGCATGTGGGGTCTTTATTATCCCATGGGAGAATCAACACATCAACATTTTTTGGCATGGTGGGAAAGGGACAAACAACAAAGCAGAGACAATGGCGTTGGCTGGTCTTTCGAAGTTTTGTGACTATCTTAACATCCTAAATTTGCAAATATTCAGTGACTCAAAGGTCATAATTGATCATGTAAAGTCCATCCACTCCATAAAAAATCACAACCTTTCAGGATGGCTGAACATAATAGACTATATCTGGAAATCGAGAAAGGACTATTCTATTCATTATATTGATAGAGAAAAAAACAAATTCGCTGATTCTCTTTAAAAAAAAGGCCTTTCTTCACCAAATGAACACTGGAAGATGAGCATATCTGTGGGAGACGCTTTGCACCAGATTCGGAATTTCATTCTGCAGGGTACTTAATACACTTATCATCTCTCTTCATCTCTGGTATGTATCAAGCACCCCGTTTTTTATTTCCTATTCTGCTCAGCACTTGAAGACTTCACACCCCGCTTTTTATAGTTGTTCCAACACACCTCTACTATATAGTTTTATGTTTTGATGAGGTTTTGTTTCTGTTGTTTTTTTTGTGGACTCCGAAAATGACATATTTCATCTCAGGCTTGCATGCCATATCGGGTTTCTCTATTAGGTTATCATAACCGTCGGATGATGTACATTTATCTCTAAATAAAATGAATATTATCTTGCTTTTTTCGCACTAGATTAAAAATAATAATATTAATATTAAAAAATAAAAATAAAAATAAATAAATAAATAAATATGTAATTTATTTTGATTTAATTAAAGTGAAATGGTAAATAAATATTACTATAGAAAAAAATATATGTAATATAATCTTGATAAGAAATTAAATAATTGTTTATATATAAAAGAATAAAGTGATAATTTAAATTGATTTACAGTTTTATATAAAAATGTATGTAATATAATTTTGATTAAGAAAGTTAAAATAATTATTTAATTAAAAAGATTAAGTTATAATTTAATTTAATTTAAATTTTTTTATAACTTAGATTTTATTTTTATAACTGTTCAATAATTTATCATAATGCTTTTAAAGCCAGTTTTAATTAAAATTATAAAAAATATTATTATAATGATTTTTGTAATGATTTTTGTAATTTTATTAAAGAATAAAATATAATTTAATTAAAAGAATTAAAGTTAATTTGATTTTATTTAAACAGTTAGAATAAAGGAAAAAACAGAGAAGGTGGGTTGTATATTACCTGAGGGCTCCAATGCAGAGCCGAGGCAGGTTGGCACTGGCGAGTTGATTCGAATGCCGAATTGAATGGCATTTACTGCTGCTTCGAATGCCGAATTGAATGGCATTTACTGCTGCTGCGAGATGGTTTTATGGTTTTGTGTGTGGGTTTACGGGTGGCTATGTGGCTATGGTTTTATAGTTTTGTGTGTGGGTTTACGGGTGGCCATGTGGCTATCCCGCTTGCCGTCCCGTTCCCTGCCATCAGATCAACTCCTACATGCATCCGGGAAACATAATGTCATTGTTATTGTTGTACGATGAATTTACTTTTTTAAGTTTTTGAAAATTTAACGTTCATTACATAATTTCAATTGTCAAATGATGAATTTATTAATTTAATTTAGATGTACCTTGCATAATGTCAAATAATGGATTCAATTTAGTAATTTACTTTTAGATTTACAATGCAAAAATGTCAAATGATAATTCATAATTAATAATAGTCTAATATGTAATGATGATCCTATTTAGTTTTTAAATATAGATTTCATAATTATTAAAATTTTCTATTTAGCTATTTACTTATTTTTCTTTTTTTTGAAATTAATTTTTTAATAATTTAATAATTTTTTTAATTTTTATCACGTATGAACGTCTTTCATTTCTTTGTAATTTAAAGATAAACTTTATACTCTACTAATGAATGATTATTATTAATTATTATTATTATTATTATTATTATTATTATTAATTAATTTATTTTATTTTTTTTCCACATAGGAAAATCTGGCAGATGTTCCTTGTAATTTAAAAATAAGCTTTGTACTCTATTAATGAATTTTTCTTTTTGCCACATAGGAAAATTTGGTAGATCAACCACGGCGGGAATTTGTACCTCTACTACTTGATTTCAATTTATTTTTTATATTTTTAATTTTACTATTTAATATTTAATTTTATTATTTATTTTTTTTTTCACATAGGAAAATCTGGATAGATCAACCGCGAATGGAATCAATTCAATTTCCGAAATCTTGGCAGATCAACCTTGAAGGGAATCAATTCCGGAAATATGGGCAGACCAACCTCGAAAGGAATCAATTCCAGAAATATGCCCAGATCAACCCTAAGGGAAGGGAATCAATTCCGGTAAATCCCAGAAATATGGGCAAATCAACCAGAAGGGAATCAATTCTGGTCAATTCCAAAAATATGGGCAGATCAACCCTAAAGGGAATCAATTCCGGAAATATGGGTAGATCAAACCTGAAGGAAATCAATCTGGGCAGATCAAACCTAAAGGGAATCAATTCCGGATCAACCCTAAAGGGAATCAATTCTGAAAATCTGGGTAGATTAACCCCAAAGGGAATCAATTCCAATTCAATTCCGGAAATATGGGCAGATCAACCCTGAAGGGAATCAATTCCGGTCAATTCCGGAAATATGTCAATTCCAGAAATATGGGCAGATCAAATCTGAAGGGAATCAATCCGGGCAAATCAAACCTAAAGGGAATCAATTCCGGAAATTTGGGCAGATTAACCCCAAAGAGAATCAATTTCAATTCCAAAGAGAATGGGTAGATCAAACCTGAAGGAAATCAATCTGGGCAGATCAAACATAAAGGGAATCAATTCCGGATCAACCCTAAAGGGAATCAATTCCGAAAATCTGGGCAGATTAACCCCAAAGGGAATCCATTCCAATTCAATTCCAGAAATATGGGCAGATCAACCCTGAAGGGAATCAATTCCAGTCAATTCCGGAAATATGTCAATTCCAGAAATATGGGCAGATCAAATCTGAAGGGAATCAATTCGGGTAAATCAAACCTAAAGGGAATCAATTCCGGAAATTTGGGCAGATTAACCCCAAAGAGAATCAATTTCAATTCCAAAGAGAATCAATTTCAATTCCGGTGGGCCAAACTGGCCTAACCCCAAGGGATGAGAATTGACCAAATGACTTCCCGATTGGTGAAACACTTGCCCATTCCGGTCAATTCCGGAAATATGTCAATTCCAGAAATATGGGCAGATCAAATCTGAAGGGAATCAATCCGGGCAAATCAAACCTAAAGGGAATCAATTCCGGAAATTTGGGAAGATTAACCCCAAAGAGAATCAATTTCAATTCCGGTGGGCCAAACTGGCCTAACCCCAAGGGATGAGAATTGACCAAATGACTTCCCGATTGGTGAAACACTTGCCCATTCCGGTCAATTCCGGAAATATGTCAATTCCAGAAATATGGGCAGATCAAATCTGAAGGGAATCAATCCGGGCAAATCAAACCTAAATGGAATCAATTCCGGAAATTTGGGCAGATTAACCCCAAAGAGAATCAATTTCAATTCCAAAGAGAATCAATTTCAATTCCGGTGGGCCAAACTGGCCTAACCCCAAGGGATGAGAATTGACCAAATGACTTCCCGATTGGTGAAACACTTGCCCATTCCGGTCAATTCCGGAAATATGTCAATTCCAGAAATATGGGCAGATCAAATCTGAAGGGAATCAATCCAGGCAAATCAAACCCAAAGGGAATCAATTCCGGAAATTTGGGCAGATTAACCCCAAAGAGAATCAATTTCAATTCCAAAGAGAATCAATTTCAATTCCGGTGGGCCAAACTGGCCTAATCCCAAGGGATGAGAATTGACCAAATGACTTCCCGATTGGTGAAACACTTGCCCAACCCCAAAAGGGTTGAGGAGAATTGATCAAATAACCTCCCAATTGACAAAACACTTAATAACAGGGACTCTACCAATTGAGCTAACCCTTGAGACTCACTATACTACTAAATTGACAACATAAATAAAATATTTTTACAAATATAAATTAAACGTTAAATTACAGACTCAATAAATGAGCAATATTGTAAAAGTTACACAGTATAATTTAATATAATATAATATAATATAATATAATATAATGTTGACTAGATTCAAATTATTTAAAATTAAATTAAATTATACACTGTAGTATAAACTGCTAACTGTGCAGTGACTGTACATTCTTTTTTAATTCCACTATTTGGAAAAGCGAACAAAACGCGATATCTTCCTCATACGAACTTGGTTTTCAGTGAAATGAACTGCATTGGGATCACTTTGCCGAGACGGACGTGGTCGTTCAGGTTTCGAGCAATTACGAGAACTTTGATTTTTGAGCTAAATATTGAGCACCCGATCAACTAAGAGGCAGCTAAAGAGCATATCGGAAGCAAAGGACATTCAGGACGAGATATGACATAGAGGCTGTGATTGTGCACTAGAGCAGTGAGATTGTCATTGTATCTTGTATTCTTATACTTGTGGATATTTGAGGGTCATTATCCCTTGTACGGGAGCCTTAGTCTGTTGTATTATATGTTGATAATATAACGAAGTTGGGTTACATATATTGTTGTTATTATTCTTATTGTGCACATGATTGATTTACTACATTATATTGTTCCACTGTGAAAAGTAGCTTTGTTGAGATTCTTGGTTTGGTAGCATCAGAGATTTAAGATTTTATCCTAGATATCAGGGTCATGAAATTCAACAAAACCGAATAACCAACCTGAACTACATATGTCGTTGAGCTAAAGGAAAACTCCTCATTACAATATAGGAGGCATTTTTTACATTGCCATCAGCGTGATCCTAAACTTATTGAATGTTTGGTCAATTCCACCTATTGCATTTGCAACACCAACTATTAACTTTGCCTATGAATTGGTGTTACTGGTTGCTTGTATTGCATTTTCCGTAACAAGTCTAGGTTGATTCTCCATGTAAATAAATTAAACCAAGGTCATGGGACACGTATTCCAAACTAAATGGAGAGCAAAACACTATAGTGGACATCACTTGTGGTTAATTAATGGCTATGGAAATAGACAAAGGCATTGGCAAAGGCAAAGAGGCAATAAATGACAATTAATTAAAGGAATAAAGGAAAATGGGAGAAAAGGAATATGAAGAGACACAAATATGCATGCAAGGGAAATTAGAGAGAAATTAGAGAAAAATGAAAGAAAGAGGAAAAAGGAAAGGAAGAGATTGGACATTAATTATAAAAAGGCATCAGAGAAACAATTCACAACTTTTGTCAGTTTTAGCTTTGGGATCAATTTCAGAGAGAGAGAAAGCACTTGGACACAAGCAAGCAAGCAAAGGGAAGCAAGGGAGCATAAGGAAAAGGTTGGAAAAGCAACTACAGTAGGAGTACATTGCTAGTAATAGGTTGCATGCGTGATTTCGTTGCTAAGATTTGGATGCATGGTACATTCATTTGGTTATTCGATTGCTTTGATCTCCTTGAGTTTCAAAATGGTCCAATGGAGTTTTCACAACATTCTCTATTACAAAGAAATGTGAAAAAAACCATTGCTTGATCCTTTATATGGTCCAATGGTGCCCTTTCAACATTCTAGAAAATAACGCGGGTATCTTGTTCGATCCATTAAGCCAGAAGTTTTGTGACAACTTGTTGAGATTCATGGGTGGGATTCAACTACTACTTGCAGATCTCATAACTAAGTTGTAGTGCATGCATAATTATACTAGATTTCTTCTCACTCTTGAAGAATAAGAATGTTGTGTCTCTTGAGCTCTAGCGAATAAGATAGAAGTTGTCATTGGCATGGGATTTGCCTGTATTGACAATGGTTTTCAACCTTACCTTGCCATTTCTTGAATAACCATGGTGTTGTAGGTTCCTTGTTTTGGTTTGAGCTTTGGGTGGCCAGTAGACTTTGGATCCTAGTGAGGTGGTCTTAGGAAAATTCTCGAGTCAAGGGTGGAGATGGGATTTCTCCTGAAACTCTTGACGGATGGGTGGAGACAGGAAAATTCCTTTGGGTATGGTGAGAAATTTGGAGGCATCTGAGCTTGTTTGGTGTTAGTTATTTCTGGACCAATTTTAGGTGAAATCACTATGGTTGAGGGTTGAGGTGGTTTGGCCTCTAGAAGTGTTGGTTGGTTATGTTTTGATTTATCCCATGATATCCCACATCCATGCTTGGAATATGGCACAGGGGTGATTGACTGCAAGAGAGATTTGGCTCAGCCCAATTTATGGTCGAGTGGTACTTGGAAGCCCATAACTTGGTTGGCATTTGCATATGTTAATATGAATTATTTTCTTATTGTGATCAATAAGCACATGTGTTGATTATTGTGGTGATTTAATGACTGGCTTGTCATGGATTTATTCTGGTTAAATGTTGGTTATAGGCATGGTTAAATGATGTGTTCTTGTTATGGATCATGTTCATAATTTGATAATTTATTGAATGGTTTTATGAATGCATGGGATAACAAGTGTTGTGCAACTAGTTAGAGAAGGCATTGAGCCTTCTTTATGATTCTTTGATGAAGTAAAAAGACATTGAACAAAAACACATTCATGGCTTGTAGTTACTCTGTTTACCATGTGCTTGACGAAATGTTCTCATGTATTTGACAACTTCCGAGCAAGATCTAGCCTTAGTACTTATCATATAGCCTTATCGTCACCTTAAACTTGATTTTGGAAAGTTATGGGTTGTTCTGGGAAGTGTCCTATAAGCTAGCCCTGAAAACTTGGCACTGGTTTCGTGACCACATGCATAGAATTGGGAAATTTCGACTGCAATTACACAAAGAGAGGCCTATGAGTGCGGCTAGAGCCTTGCAACCGCACTCACATTGGCTTATGCATGTGGTTGGGTTGTGAGCTTAGTTAAAAAGAAGTTCCAACTCAGGGCCTAAGCACCAAGGGTTGTGGTCTGACACCTAAGTGATTTAATATCCCTGAGAGGTTTCAACAGGTTTTTGGTTAGTAGACCCCACTTCCAAACTATAACTTGGAGGTTGGGTCATGTCATAGTAACTCTCAACTCATGTTTACCTGGAGAGCTTGTAAAAGGGTAAATGTGGGATGGGTTGGTTACATTTTCATTTGTTATATTTGCTATGTTTGATTGTGCGGAGTGCACAAACTAATTTTAATAGTTAGGTTTACAAATAAGTTTAAATAGCTTTAACAATTTACGAAAATGTAGCCGAATTGGAAATTATTATTAAATTTCTAAATATATATAAATCAATCTAAATTTTATTGTGGATCTCCATAACATTGATACATTGTGTGGAGTGTGAAAGTACAAACGAAGCTTTCTTCATTTGCACCTCCACACTTCACACAATATATCAATGTTACTTCTACATCTCTTCACTCCGCACAACATACCAACATTACTTCCTTGGGTGATAACTTTGTTCCACAAATATGGCAGTCCAGATATAACAAAATAATTAGTTTGAAACATAGTATTTTAATATTTTAAAAGCATCAACTCTTCACACAAGTTCTGTTTTAATATTCTTTGTTATTGCTTTAAGCTTTAACACTGCATTTTAATTGTAGATTATTGTTTTAAAAGCATCGCTCGTCCCATCTTAAGTTATTTGTTTTAATAGTGTGTTAAGCTTTAAGACTGCATTTTAATAATAGGTTAATATTTTAAAAGCATTTTAATGATAGGTTAATATTTTAATATGGCATAGTTTGAGTGGAACACACGTAAAGAGGACAATTCCAACGTCACCCAATATGAATCACAAATGGCACTTGGAATGCATTTTCCTTTTTGACATCACGGAAAAGGTTTACTATGACATAACATAATTCTCTAATAATATGAGATAACATAATTAATCAATATTTAAATAATAAATATTATAAAATTAGGTTTAAATAAGAAAAATTAATTTGAATTAGTTTAGTTAAAAAATTATTTTAAGATTTTTTTGGAATTTTTTTGAAATTTAAATAATTAAATTTAAATTTTAAATTTAGTTAATATATTTTGAATATATAATTTTATTATACACAAATTGATTATTAAATATTATTAGAAAAATGCTTAATACTTGGAGAAAAAATAATTTGCAATTGTTATATATAATATATTATGTGTATTTGTTTGGTTAGAGTTATTGCTTACTAATTTATTTAATTTTTGTTTGATATTATTGTTATGAATTTCTTGTCTACACCTAAAGCTTCCTCCACACTCTGCATAATGAAATTTGTTCGCATAATGAAGACAATAACTCACTCGAAAAAGCTTCCATCACTTAAATATTGTGTGGTAAAAGAAATAATCTTTACATTTGAAATGGTAAAAATTATTTTGAGTTGAATTATAAATTGTTTATAGTAATTAACTTTTAATACAAAATAAAATAAAATAAAAATAAAATAATGATAAAAAACAATAATAATTTTTTAGGAATAAAAAAAGAATGAAATTACTTTTAAACTTCAACAACATAACAAGTAAATTACACTTTCAATTTTCCATTATTAAAAAAAATCATGCATTGAAATTGTCACACAATGATTAAGTTAATTATCACAACAAATTTTGCTTATAGAAAAAAATAGAGTAAAAAATTATTTAACACAAATCCATAACAATCTAAAAATGCCCAAAATTATGAGGACTAAACATGGAGATACCTACGCTTCTCAAGATAATTTATAGTTTTGCTTATGTCAAAATTTATAGTCTTATGAATAATTTTGCTCGCAACAATAGACTATGGAAATTCATAGAGTAAAAGTATTGGGTGAACAACTAGCCAAGTAATCTCAGTGTCTCTTATTACATATTAATTGTGGTTTATGAACAATGAGAGAATAATCTGCATTATAGGGTTTGTTAGGCATAACATGATTTGATCTGAATTGAAAACCCCAAGATGTAGATTATCAACTCATTATCTCCAAGCAAAACGATAAATTATACATCTCCCATGTTGCAATAAATAAATTATGGAGTATTGAACAACTATTGCCATGTCTGCTTCATATTGGTTAACATTGTAATTGTCCTCTTTATGTGTGCGGAAGAAAGAGTGTGGATGAAAGTTTATGTATCAACATTACAGAGATTTGTTCAACACTCCCCTTTCCCCCCATCCTCATTTCTTCCTTTGCACCTTTGCACTTCGCATAATTATGGAGATTTGTTCAACCCTACCCTCCCCCTTGCTTACATAAGGGACTTGGAACCCTGTTAGTTATGGCATCATTGAGCATAGCAGTAGTAGTGTCAGTGTTAAAACACTCATTGACAAACAGGACTTGCTCAGAGCACTATGTTAATATCGATGCTAGAGCACTCCTTGACACAAAATTAGCTTCTTCTTTTTTCTTAATTTTAAAATTAAATGTCATACACTAACAAAAACTAAAAATAAATCGCCCTCCACCTGGGGAATTATGTCATATTAATGCTCGCTCAACCAACTAAACATTAGAAATAAGATTTCAAAAAATTGAAAAATTATTTTTGAATTTATGACAAAATTAGGAATATTCATCATTTTCTAGAAACTTTGGTTAGAATTGCAAAAACTCGGCAAAATAATAAAGAGTCAATGCACTTTGACCGCGAAGCTAGTGCTATAGTCCCTAACGAGAAAAAGACTAATAAATACATTGTTAAAATAAAATACATATATATATATAAGCTCTTATTAGAGATAAAGTCCCAAACACAAGTGATAAATAGGGAATAGCATCACTCTGGATCCTCTTCTGGAAATGTCGTGGTTTTGATCCTGAGTGATATTGATCTTATTCTTTTAGTTGAAACTTGGGAGCATGACAAATCTAGGGTCCCTCACCTTGACATGTTCACTCTTTGGTCTGCCTGGAATAAGAAATCCTCTCAGAGAGGTTTTGGTGGTATAGCCTATTATATTAGGAACATTATTTCCTCTCACATTCGGCTTCATAAAACTGACCCCTTCAATCAATATATTTGGATCGAGATCTCTAATTCTATAACCAATAGGATCTTTCTTGCAATCTGCTATTTCACCCCTATTGTTATGCTTCTTAACCTGCAAAGTAATACTGAACAGAGAATATGCGAGAAAAAATACCCAGAACACAGAATATGCGAAGAAAATATACCCAGAACACAGAATAGCAATGATTTTATTACTCAGAGAGAAATGTTCACAGGCCTCTTCGAGGGGGCAACCTCCAATAGAGCAGAGCTCGATTACAAAACAAGACACGATACTCCTCGCAGGGAGACTCTATCCTTTATATATGACTCATACATGCAATACCACGGGCCAATACCGTGGGTTTTATTAATACCATCTATCTAATACTACCTCCCATTTACCCTTTATTTAATACTACCGCCCATTTGCAACTAACTGTGGTCCCTTCATTAATTGCGGGTTACCCACTTACAAATATTAATATGGGCTTTATTGACTCTTGACTATGACGTGATCCCATGACATGAATAAGGGGGTTAGGGTGGGACCCTAACACAATCCATAGACATGATCCATATGTCTAAAAATAGACATAGTCTAAAAATAGACTTGCGCCAAAAATAGCCTGCGGGCCCACTTAGTGAAGGCGACTCTTTTCACTAAGCTCCATGATCTTGTTGCAATCTCAACAACAAAAATGGGAATACAACAATGTCTCTTTCTTGTCAGATCTTGCATGTGACTCAACTTCAACACATTCATTCGTCCCTGTCAAGATGCACTTAGGTACCTTGATAGTCATTTACATTATTGGTGAGTTGTCTCGCATTGGTTAACAATTTTCATCGGCAATTGGTAATCCAATGATTTCTTTCCATGCTTGAGTTCGCCACATTCATTCGCAGGGTAAGAATTGTACCATGAATTTTGGTTTTGAAGAAGAGTATATGGTTTTATGGAATCAACAACAACTTGCAACAACATATTTTATTAGTTTCTTGTAGAAACATGTTCATATTTTTGTCATTCAACAACAACATAATGGCACCACTACAACTATTATTCATTCATTTCCTTTTCAAGCAAATTAATAAAATTGGGTCTATTTTAGTCAACATGCATCATGTTTCATAATTTCTACTTCAACATACATCATACAATCCAATTCTAAAGATTAGATTAAGAGAAAAAAAAAATTGAAAGAAATTGTCATTTTCTGCAGTAGCTACGTGTTGAGGCCGCGAAAATTGGGTCTATAACAAGGGGGGTACCCACCTGGTCCGGACCTTGAAAGCAACTCCTTTTCCATTTGGGATGGTGGGTCCGACTAGGGATAATGGGGCCAATTTCCCAATTTGTGTGTGTGATGATAAGACTTGATATTTCCTTTTTCTAAAGATTTCTAAGTAAAATGTTTTTAATATAAGTCTAATTTAAAACATGCAATTGTATCGTAATGAACATATTAATTCTAAAACTTACCCGGGATTCAACCTTTTACTTATGCGATCTAAAATATTTTCTAACGACAATTGGTAATAAATATCATTCAATCGCTACGAGAAAAGAATTCAATAAAAATGAATTGTTTCGTATAAGAAATTAACCAAAACAATTGTGAGAAGCATATCGCATAATAAGTCATTCATACATTGAGCATAAATAGAATAGTCATCGCCATACAAAAGTGCCAAATGATATCTCAAACATTCAAGCCTTCATATATAAATAACTGAACATAAAATATTATTTTGACACATAAGTAGAAATTATTAAGAGATAAAGTACCATTGATAACAAGTTCTACTCATGAGCTACAGTGATATATATTTATCTCTTCCTAATTCAATATCTACTAAGAGTACAAAAATGCATTTTAGTAGTAGACATTAAACACAGATATCAATAAATCTCATTCCATTCATTCATTAAAACCTCCTCCAAGGGTGCATAAGTGCATGTTCTGAGGAAACGTTTCTGAAAAATTTCAGGACCCCTCTCTAAATGTATGAGAGGGGTTAAAATACTACTACCTAAATACTAAAAATAGTTTATTACAAAAATATAGGAGGAGGTTTAAATGATTGTCCTCATCTAAGGAAAAAATAAATAAAAAATAAAACTAAAACTGTATCTGGAAATTAACTATCTATGTATATGTTCTCTAAGATTGCAAGCATTCAGCATCGGCTTGAGGAGCATTAGTTGGCCAACCTCTGATTTTAGTTGTCCTGCGAAAAGAAAATTGGCAAGTTCTGGCACTATATTCTCGGCAAAGTTTTTAAGGCATTTGAGAGTCATGCATTGACTGTGTGGTTTAAACAAGTACTACCAGTAAGTGTTCCAATTCAACTTGGTTAACTTCTTGATGGACTCTTCCCTTTCCTCAGCTTTTTGTCTCCCGCTTGTTTGCAGTTGCTGTGCCTTTGGGAGAAACCCCAGAGTGGTCTCTAATATGAGGTTTGCTCTGTGTAGGTTTTCATTGAACAGTCAATGATGTTATTTGATGTTGTCACTGCTTCTTCCGCTGCTTGATCTGCCTTTTTAATCTGTTTATCCCACTTATGAAACAATATTTCTTTATGGGCTTCATTGATTTTGAGCGCGCTTGCTTTCTTTCCTAGTCCACGACTTGATTTGTAATTTTATCGCTCATCTCACAATGGGAATTCCATTGTGATATTCTTTGGCATAATGCCTCTTGCTATTGCAAGAGTTGGTCATTTAAGGCAAGAGATTCTGAGACAAATTATGTAATTTTGGGGTCATCTCTATGCAATTCTAGCATAGTCTGTAATTGATTTTCCTTTTCGGTCAAATTTCTTTGATACCCCAGCTGCATCTGTTGAAATTCCTGTTGTAATTTTTCTAACTTCTCCTTTGCTTCGTGGTTGGCATTGGCCTGTTGTAGTTGTTGCTACAAAACTTGGATTTGTTCCTCTCTGTCCTTAAGTAATTGTTGTACTTTAGACACTTTATCAATGGTAGCAGAAGCATAGGCTCTTGCAATCTGGGATAACTTAGTCAGATTTTCAGTAGGGTCAGTGGTAGGGTCTCGCCAAAGGACATCTAGCTGCTCTACCTCAGGTGAGAGCACACTGTCCAATTTCCTTTTCTTTCTTTGCCTTCTTACCACTGCCTTGTGTTGCGGACTATAAAATACATCTAAAGGAGGAATCTCCTCTATCTTGAGCATGATTTTAGGCGATGGGGTAATGGGAATATGCTCTATTTATGGAGCATTGCTAACTGTTCGAATGACCATATCTGTCATTATCTGTACTATACTCTCATGTGTCTTTGTGTTCTGTTCCTTAGTATTAATCAATTCATTGAATGTTTCCCACTCTTTGTCCTACTCAGTTCTTATTGGCTTTGGTGGCTGGATGAGGGGAGGGGGAACATTTACCTATGGTGTAGTCAAGACCTGTTGCTCTTGGCACTCTGTAGATTGGGTAGTACCTCTAACTAACCCCTCACTTTTATTATGGTCACTATCGGATCGTTTAGAGAGTTCTGGTGATTCTTTCCCAGACATAGACTTGGACTTATCTATACTCGAGCTTCCACTTAAACTGATACTAGGAGTTGGCTCCCTTATTGGTTCTAAGCGCAACTTATCCAAGGGGATATTCGCTAGTCTCCTTTCTCTGTACAGTTTGAATTCTTGGAATTCTATTGGGGAAAACTGAATTTGAGCCATATGCAAAACTTCTTTTAGTGTGTTTTTCTGTTAGAAGATATCATCAAAAAAATCATCTTCTTTAGAAAATACTTTTGTCTTGACAACAATAGTAAAATTCTTAATGACATCAAAGGGGTCAAATTGTCTTCCTGGAAACTTGAACATTTGTAGACTCAACATTTTGTCTACTTCTTTGAATGCATGACCTAGATCAAATAGTGAAAAGGCCCCACAGGCCACAGGAAATTGCAGCCAGATGACCTTCTTCTTGTCTTTTAGCTCTTTGCTCATTCCTCCCACCCCGCAAGTTTGGTAGGCAATTTCTCGAGCCAATAACTTATCAGGAACATATAAGGGTAGCACATGAGGGGAAGCAATACTTCCAAATACTCTGACATAGGTGAAAAACGCCTCCCCAAACCATCTTCCAACAGGGAGAATATCAACTTCCGCTTCAGGGGAAAATCTTGGGGTGTCCCTATTATACAACATTTTGTAAAGAGGTAACATAATTCCATGACAAATTTTGTAAAAATATGGGCTAAACTTGGAATCCCACAATTTCTTAAGATAAATGTGAATGGGCAAGGGATTTTGTATATTCCACTTCCAACCCATTAAAGAAAATCTGGAAACAAAACAGATCGCATCCATAACATAAGAAGCTAAAAAGAAAGGAGGATAAATCCTCTAAGAGGGATTTCTTTTAGACCGGTAGTTTCAAATAGCTGAGACTAAATTATCAGACAATATCTAAGCCCAATCCATAATAGTGGAATTAATGGTTGCATCTAATAGGGGTAGCCACTCAGATGAAAACTTGTTGATGTCAGGCCTTCCAAATAGCCTACATAACATAAAAACAACAAAGCAATATGGGGAGGAGAGGGAACCAATACTGTACATACCGTGTTTGTCCTTTTTTAATGGATCTTCCCTTGCCGACCAGTTCTTGGTGCACTCCACTAAATCTTCATTTTCTTTGGCGAACTTCTCCATGAACTGCTTGTTGTATCTTTCCTGTGGTTCTCGTAGATGATACATAAGCCTTAAATCTTGTGAAGTGAATGACCCAATGAGATCTTGGCTTCGAAACTTGAATTGTCTATCTGTTATATTAGCACTGTCCAGTACCCACTTGACCATCTCTATGTATGGAAGTATCCTAGGTCTTGCTGCTATTCGATGTAAGAATGAACATGCAAGTTCAGTAATTGATGCCTCAGATGACCAGCATGAGTCTGTTGTTGCTTTAACTTCCATGACTCTGGGGTTTCTTCTCCGAGAAGACTGTACATGCCTTCCCAAGTGGTTATCCAACATCCCTGGTATAGGTGCTATCTGTGAATAAGGGCGTCATCTCTTTGTCCTCAACAACTGAAGCTTTTCCATTCTTTCCCATTATGCTCTGAACACTACTGCGTATATTATTCTGTTTGTTGCTCTTGCAAGTTTACAAGTAATGAAAGCATAATGGTAAGAGATAAGGTGATGGGAAAGCTCTTTAATTTTGAAATCATATAAGATATATCACCCTACGTGAAACAACCTTTCGATTAGATCTAAATCTATCTCATAAATGACCATCAATAACCATTAAATTGACATTAATGCCCATAACTTAGTGTCGGATTACGAGAAATACTTTATTGAACAATGATCCCTGCCAATTTGCGATAAAGTGATTTGGTGATTTGCTTCGCAATATTGCAGATCGCAATATCGTTAATCCTTTTCATAACAATCATTTATTTCATTAGTTGGCTGCAAGATGTGATTTGCAAGATGCCTTATCGCATATCGCCAGATCGGGATATTTCATGGTAGGTGATACTTGCGGCATATGAAATCTGCGATGAGTCTTTAAGGTGCACAATCTCGCATCGCATTTTCGCAATTTCGAAAGCTTGTTTATATGATGTCCTCCATTACCTTTGCAATGTGATATTTTATTCTTAAGAGAATGATTTTATTTAGAACTTATCATAAAAATTAAGGTTTTTAGGTTTTGCAGGTGTTTTCGTAAGTTTATGATGGCATGTTTTATTCAAAGGGAAATACAAGTGCTAGTTTTTATATTTTTTTGTTTTTTTAGAAGGGTCCCCATTTATTTAGTTTTATTACTAATACTAAATTAAAAAAAGGGGGGGGGGGGGGGTGTTTGTTGCTGGCCACAAGAATTGGCAATTCACTAGGAAGAACCAATTATCTCTGATTATCTTTTGAATTTTCTGGAAAATCAAACTGTATTATAGAAATATAAAGTACATCATGCTTTTAGCCGTTAATGGTAGTTTGTTTCTTCCATGTTAACTCTAATTATTTACTTCCTGAAGCTTGTCATTGTATTTATATCAACCACTACTTGGTTTTATAAAGATACAAACAAAGAAAACTATGTAGATCAGTTTTAAGTATGCTCATTTGTCGTAAGTAGTGCCTCTACTGCCAGTAGGCGTTCATAGCCTCGATAGGGTTACCTGCTACCCAATAATGACCATGTATCCTACTTGGAGAAATCTATAATTTTCAAAGATAAATCCATATCCACACTTATTGCCTTTTGTTTTCTTCTAATTCTTAAAGAACAATGTCTTGGTTTGGTGGCCAAATTATGACAGTGCCATTCACTTGATTTATAACTTTGCTGAACAAGATGGCTCGTGATGAGACCCCTTGTCTTTTCATTGCAAAAATCTTGAGTCATTGCCCTGTTTTGGTATGCAGTTTTGGCAATGTCAGTAAGTTATAATATCTATGATCATGATAAGTCGGCTCATGATGAGACCTCTTATTCTTTAAGTTTATAGTGTATCATTGGATTACTCCTTGAAACTTGTAATTCCGTAGGTGGGGAGGAAATCATTGGTTCCTTAAGAATAGCTCTGGACGAAAATCATAGAGTTTTTTGGAAACAATTGTTCTACAACGAACCTTTGTTTTGTTATTGATGCTTTTCATTGAATGGTATAAAACAAATTCCCACTAAAGGTTGCTTTTCATCAAAATTCGTAAGGTTGAAACTAGTAACATTTCCAAGCTTATAGTATTTGATTGCATCTTTCAATAATAATGATCGATTTTTCAAATCAGTTCTATTTATATAAGCGAAAAACAAAATCTAAAAGAAACACTAATATTTTTTGTGAATTCCAAAGATAACCTTTTACAACCTGTTTTATTATCAAAATAAAGCTATAAACAATAATTTACAAAAATAGAAGAGGTCATCTTCTATGGAGAGTATTTTTTAAGGATCTGCCCATTAACAGGTAAAGATTCTCTTTTCCCTGCTAAATTTTGCAACATGAAAGTGGATGGGCCTATAATTTCAACAATTTGGAATGGGCCGACCCACATTCGTTGGAATTTAGAATTTTTTCCTTTTTCTTCATGAGCCTTATCCCATTTCAAAACTAAATCTCCAATTTGAAAATCCTTCCTAGATACCATGCTTGAATCGAAGGAAGCCTTTACTAATGCTTGATGATGAGCGTGTGTGATTTTAGCCTGTTCTAGTTGCTATTCTAACTTAAGGATCTGCAGTTGTCTTGGTTGTAAAGATGAAATTGGTGTTTCTTCAATAAATTGAACTAAGGCCAAAGAAGGAATTGCTAGATGAGTTGGGAGAACTAGGGTTTGTTGTTGGCCACAACAATTGGCAATTCACTAGGAAGAACCAATTATCTCTGATTATCTTTTGAATTTTCTGGAAAATCAAACTGTATTATAGAAATATAAAGTACATCATGCTTTTAGCCGTTAATGGTAGTTTGTTTCTTCCATGTTAACTCTAATTATTTACTTCCTGAAGCTTGTCATTGTATTTATATCAACCACTACTTGGTTTTATAAAGATACAAACAAAGAAAACTATGTAGATCAGTTTTAAGTATGCTCATTTGTCGTAAGTAGTGCCTCTACTGCCAGTAGGCGTTCATAGCCTCGATAGGGTTACCTGCTACCCAACAATGACCATGTATCCTACTTGGAGAAATCTATAATTTTCAAAGATAAATCCATATCCACACTTATTGCCTTTTGTTTTCTTCTAATTCTTAAAGAACAATGTCTTGGTTTGGTGGCCAAATTATGACAGTGCCATTCACTTGATTTATAACTTTGCTGAACAAGATGGCTCGTGATGAGACCCCTTGTCTTTTCATTGCAAAAATCTTGAGTCATTGCCCTGTTTTGGTATGCAGTTTTGGCAATGTCAGTAAGTTATAATATCTATGATCATGATAAGTCGGCTCATGATGAGACCTCTTATTCTTTAAGTTTATAGTGTATCATTGGATTACTCCTTGAAACTTGTAATTCCGTAGGTGGGGAGGAAATCATTGGTTCCTTAAGAATAGCTCTGGACGACAATCATAGAGTTTTTTGGAAACAG
This sequence comes from Pinus taeda, assembly GCA_000404065.3. Lineage (NCBI taxonomy): Eukaryota > Viridiplantae > Streptophyta > Pinopsida > Pinales > Pinaceae > Pinus > Pinus taeda. The sequence goes on from APFE030496693.1 coordinate 109,577, forward strand.
TCGTTCTACAACGAACCTTTGTTTTGTTATTGATGCTTTTCATTGAATGGTATAAAACAAATTCCCACTAAAGGTTGCTTTTCATCAAAATTTGTAAGGTTGAAACTAGTAACATTTCCAAGCTTATAGTATTTGACTGCATCTTTCAATAATAATGATCGATTTTTCAAATCAGTTCTATTTATATAAGCGAAAAACAAAATCTAAAAGAAACACTAATATTTTTCGTGAATTCCAAAGATAACCTTTTACAACCTGTTTTATTATCAAAATAAAGCTATAAACAATAATTTACAAAAATAGAAGAGGTCATCTTCTATGGAAAGTATTTTTTAAGGATCTGCCCATTAACAGGTAAAGATTCTCTTTTCCCTGCTAAATTTTGCAATATGAAAGTGGATGGGCCTATAATTTCAACAATTTGGAATGGGCCGACCCACATTCGTTGGAATTTAGAATGTTTTCCTTTTTCTTCATGAGCCTTATCCCATTTCAAAACTAAATCTCCAATTTGAAAATCCTTCCTAGATACCATGCTTGAATCGAAGGAAGCCTTTACTAATGCTTGATGATGAGCGTGTGTGATTTTAGCCTGTTCTAGTTGCTATTCTAACTTAAGGATTTGCAGTTGTCTTAGTTGTAAAGATGAAATTGGTGTTTCTTCAATAAATTGAACTAAGGCCAAAGAAGGAATTGCTAGATGAGTTGGGAGAACTACTTCTTTCCCATAAAATAAATTAAAGGGAGAAGTGCCAATAGAAGCCTTTTGGGTTATTCGATCTGCCCAGAGAGCATACATCAAAGATTTGTGCCAATTTTATGATTCTGATCAATGGTTCACTTAATGATTCTGATTAAGTTTTTATTCGTTGATTCGGCCAACCCATTCCCTTGTGAGTAATAATTAGCAGAATGTTTAAGCTTAAAACCTCTTTTAAGTGCAAATTCAGTCATAGCATTGCCAGAAAAATATGATGCATTATGAAACATTAAAGCAGAGGGTAAACCAAACCTAGTAATTATGAACTGATCTGTGAAATCAATGATGTGTTCATCATTAGCTATCTTGAGAGGAACTGCTTCTACCCATTTAGTAAAATAATATGTAGCTGTAAGGATATACCTATGCTATTTAGAAGAGTGAGGAATGATCTCACCTATTATATCCAATCCCCATTGATCAAAGGGTTGATTGATACTGACTGGTTGCAAAGGCAATGATGGTTTCTTCTGTCTCCCGGTAGCTGTTTGACAGACTTGGCATTTCCTTACATACCTATGTGCATCTTTAAACAATGTAGGCCAATAATATCCTGCACGCAAAATTTTATGTGCTGTAGCATTTCCTACATAATGTCCACCTGCTGGTCTATCATGGAATTCCTGCAACACCTTTTCAACTTCAGATTTCTCAAGACATCAAAGGAGAACATAATCATAATTCATCCTAAAAAGTACATCGTTTACGAGTTGATACTACTTAGCCTTCAATCTTAGGGCTCTTTTCTTTGTATAATTTAGATTTGAAGGAGCATATCCATTCTTTAGATAAAATATTATATCAACATATCTTGATTCAATATCATTTAAGCTTACCTCATACATTTGTATCTCTTGATTTGGAGATGGTATTTCAGAAATAAGCGATGCTCCAGCCAACATATTGCAAAAGCCTTGACCTTTTATAATATTTGCTGGCCTGATCTCAGCGTCATATTCTTGTAGGGCAGTGACCCAATTTTCTCTCTTTTCACCCACATCTTTCTGTACTAAGAGATTTCTTACCACTAGAAATGGTACTATGATTTTTGTATGGGTTTTAAGAAGAAGCGGTCTAAAATATTTGATCTCTTTGAAAACAACATAAGCTTGTTTCTCAATGTCAAAATAATTTAATTCAGTCCCTTGCAGATTTTAACTAAAGAAAGCAATTGGGCCTTCCTCCTTGTCTTGATTGGCTTGACTAAGTATTGCAGCATATGACTTATCAAAGGCAAATGTATACAAAATAAAAGGATCGGAAAATTTTGGATTTGCTAGGGATGGGGCATTAACAATCGCTTGCTTAATTAGATTGAACGCTTCATATTCTTCTTGGCCCCATTTGAAGAGTGAATTCTTCTTGATCATTGCTTGTAATAGTGACACAATCCTTGAGAAGTCTGGAACAAATCTTTTAACAAAATTAATCTGACCAAGGATTGCATAGCTTTCTTATTATGTGGTAAAGATATTTAGGAAATCTCCTTAATTCTACCGGGATCAATATGGATTCCGGATTTTGACACTATAAATCCAAGAAGTTTTCCTTCACTTAATGCAAAAAAAGACTTTTTTGGATTAAGTGAAATCCCATACCTTTGACAACGTTGGAAGATCTGCTTTAAGTCTCTAAGGCGATTACTGCATTTTTTAGAGTATATTGTTATGTTATCCAAGTAAATCACCACTAATTTATTTACTAATCCCTTAAATGCAATATCCATGGCCCTTTGAAATGTGGTGCCAACGTTGATCAGACCAAAAGGCATCTTTTGATATGCATAAGTACCCCATTTGGTTCTGAATGTAGTTTTTAGCTGATCATCAGGATGGACCAGAACTGATTGTAGACGGAGAAACCATCTAAAAAGGACATTAATTCTGATCCTGCAACCGCTTGCAATATTTGTTCCATAGGAAGAAGGGGAAAATTATCCTTTTGGCAGGCTTTGTTAAGATTTTGAAAGTCAATACAAATTCTAATATCTTTGTTTTTCTTTCTGACTGGGACCAAGTTGGAAACCCATCTAGAATGTCGAACGGGAAAAATAATTTTGGCTTTCAATAATTTATCGAGCTCAAATTTAATTTGACTTTCCAGATTAGGATGAATCTTCCTCATCTTTTGTTGGACAGGTTTTTCATCAACGATCATTGGGATAGTATGCTAAATGATTGAAGTGTCGTAGGTCTTAAGGTCATCATAGTTCCAGGAAAAGACGCTTTTATACTATTTCAAGAGCTGAAAAAAGTCTAATTTTTCATCTGGGGCTAGGCCAAGACCTAGGTCAATATTCTGTGGCTTGGTATCCGTTCTTAGATTTACTAATTCATAGTTCAGAGTTGAACTCTAGAGTTTTGAATTGGTAGATATTTTAAATCAGTCTTTCAAATCATATAGGTCTTCCAACTTGACTATAGATTTTGATATGGCATTATTAGTGTTTTCTTATTGTAACTGCTTGTCATGTTGGTCCTCATCAATTATCTAATTAGTGTAAGATCCTTCCAATGTCAGGAAACTTACAATATTAGGATCATCATTAAAAATTCTCGAGTTTGTAACATTATCAAGGATGGAGGGCCTAAAGATCAATTCGATTGAGAATCTGTCTACGCTATAGTCTTCTGAGGGAACGAGCTTGGAAGATACACTAGCCAGGAGGTAAGCACTAGCATTTTGGAGTCTGGGAATAGATGAAATATTAAATGCTATAAAATTTTCAGTCAGATCTTGCACTAAAGATTGATAATGCTTTAAATGACCTAATAGACAATGTATAGTATTTCATACTTGTGTAATAACAATCTTAGAATCTCCGAAGACTTGTAGATACTTGATATATAATTTGATTTCCTTGTATAGTCCTTGGACTAAAGCTTCGTATTTTGCAGTATTGTTTGTACAATTGAACTTGAGTCTACATGTTAGCATAGTTTTGTTTCCTTATGGACTAACTAGTACACATCTTGCTCTTGCTCCATCATTAGACTTAGAACTATCAAAAAATAATTTCCAAAATAAAGAAGTATTTACAGGATTGTCTACAAATTAACGCATTTAGAACTATCTGTTTGAGAAAAAATTTCTACTTGAGATAGAACAAAATGTTCTAAGTAAGGCAAAGTATGAGCATTAAATTTTCCTAGGAAAGAGTCAACAGAATAGTTGCCAATTATATTGTTGTTGTATGCTACAGGTTCATTTTCTCCTTCCAATTTCGTCACTATGTATTTTTTTTGTCTTTCTCGCTCAACCTTTATCTGATTCAGTTTACCATTGTAAAGGAGCCACATATGTGACCAGCCGGTCGCAAAGTAGCCATGAAGATTTTCATACCAATCCCTACTAAGAATTAAGCCATAAAATTTGGGAATGTCTGCAACTAGAATATCAATGATTTGACATACCTTTGGATTAGATGAGAGCCTTATGGTAACTTGATTTAGTTCACCGATTACTTCAACCTACGATCTGTCCAATTGAACTATATGTACTGCAGATTTCTGAGGTTGGATGTTTAACTTTGCACATATTTTTTTAGGTAAGACATTAGATGAAGCTCCTAAATCTACCAAACAATTATGCAAGTTTTTATTGAAAATTTCGTAAGTAAGAAAGAATGGAGGAGTATGGGATTTTGACCTACCTCCAATTAAAGAAATATCATTCGGATCAACTTTATTTGCCATATTAGTTGGAGGTCTTCCCATCTCATGAGAAGCTTGCAAGATTACAGCGGCAGGAAGAGGTGCAACAGGTATTGCATGTAACTCTTTCAAAAGTAGCTTATGTTGATGTTTCAGTTTGCTCAATTCATGAAAAGTAACGTTAGCCCTAGTATTCTTCATGTCTTCAATGATATTATACTCCATCTCATCAGAAAAAATCAGTGTTTTAAATGTAGTTGGTGAATCGGATTGGACTGGGCTTGTTTGAGTCACTTTTGGTGATGATTTCTTACTTGTGACTTTATCTTTGGATGTCGAGCTTGCGCTCTTCTGTTTAGAACTAGTTTGTGGAGGATTGAGTTGATTTCAACTTCTGGTACTGATTGGTGATGCCTCTTGATCCTCTTCTTCTGGAAGGATGAAGCCCCACATTCCCTGTAACTCTACAACTTCATCTTCATTAGTAGGTTCCTCGTTAGAAACTTCCTCTTCTTCTCCTTTAGATTCTACATTTGTTATAGCATTGGGAGGCTTTGAATCAGTTGAAGGAATTTTTCTATAAGGCTTGTAGGGATTTTTAGAAGAAATCTCTGCTACTTGTCTCTTAATGTCAACCATTTCGTTAGACATGGTTTTTAGGGCTTTCTGCAATCCTTCTAAATCAAATGGGTTTTTTGATATCTTTTTCTTGGGATCATCTTTAAAAGTAACCTTCTTAGATTTTCTTTCATCGACAATGTTTTTCTTTTCTAAAGCTAAGATATGTTTTTCTACCGATATCGCTTCCTTCATGTTTTCAGCCAATGTTGTCTTGGTAGCCATATCAACAAAGATTGCTATGTTTGATGGTAGATCACATATGTACCATTCACTTCAAACTTCTTCACTAGGCTTGGAAGTGGTCGGAATTTTATTCAAAATCTTGTTGAAATGCAAGTTAAAATCTTTGATGGGTTCTCTTGATTTAGTTTTTAGATTCGATAGATCACTGATCAGTGTTGCTATAGATCTATCATCGCCGAACTTACTCAAGAATTACTCTTGGAAAATGTCCCAACTAGTGATGGACCCTGATGGTAATGAAAAATACTAGGATCTAGCTGCTCCTTCTAAAGTGTAAGGAAAAAGTCTAACAACAACATCTTCATTAGTAACACCATTTAAATTTATCAATAACATAAAGTTGTTTATGTGTTCTTCTGCTAGGGCTTGCTTCAGGATTGAACTTGGGCAACCATTTTTCAGGATGGGATGATAATTGACTCAAGGGCGCAGGCATTGAGACTGCCCCTAAATTATTCCATGGGTTTTGGGCCATAGTTGAACTACTAATAGAGGAAAGCGCAGATGAACTTCCTTGTGGAGGGGATGAGGATGTTAAAGTTCTAGTACTCTAATGGACAACAACTTGAAGTGGAGGGGTGGATGGTTGGCTTTGCAATGGGGAAGTTGGAATGGATGTTGATGATGAAAGAGTCTCACTATCAGACCCTTGAGGTGAATTCCTTGCTATTTTCCTTTTTGGTAGAGGTAATTCATTTGGTTCAATACCAAACTTTTCACTCTACAATCTGGTTAAAGGATGAGAAGGATTGTATTGCGAAGTCACACTACCTTGAGATATTTCAGACTTTTGCGGTGATATGGAAAATCCTTGAAGTTTATGAATCAAAGACTCAACTTTAGGAGGTTCGATAGTAGATTTATCTGAAATGTTTGGATTTGTAGCAGTGGCTATTGTTTTCTCAACTTCTCGCTTAGGATTTAAATATTTGGAATGCGATGGAGAAGTAGGGGGAGATGTTGAGGGCGATTTACTCTCAGAATGGTATTTAGATTTGGATTTACTAGCCATTCACAGTTCGAGGCCCTCCTTCTAGCACCAAATATGTTCAGGCCCTGAAAATCGGGTCTACAACAAGGGGGATACCCACCCGGACTGGAACTTGAAAGCAACGTCTTTTCAGTTTGGGATGGTGGGTCCGACTGGGGATAATGGGACCAGTTTCCCAATTTGTGTGTGTGATGATAAGAATTGATATTTCCTTTTTCTAGAGATTTCTAAGTAAAATGCTTTTAATCTAAGTCTAATTTAATAATAATAATAATAATAATAATATCCATTTTTAAGGTCACATCCAAGCCAGACACCAAATTGGTGTATGAGACCCCCTTGTTTGTGGGACAAGGGACCCACCTCCGCGCAGCGATTTGACTGCTAAGTCTACGAAGGCATACATACTCTACCCCTCTCTGGTTTTGAACTTGTGACCTCTTAGGAGGAAACACATGCTCTTAACCATTAGGCCCACTCAAGTTGTATCTTAATGAACAGAAATATTTAATTCTAAAACTAACCCGGGATTCAACCTTTTACTTATGAAATCTAAAATAGTTTCTAACAACAATTGGTAATAAAGATCATTCAATCGCTACGAGAAAAGAATTCAATAAAAATGAATTGTTTCGTATAAGAAATTAACCGAAACAATTGTGAGAATCATATCGCATAATAAGTCATTCATACATTGAGCATAAACAGAATAGTCATCACCGTACAAAAGTGCCAAATGATAACTCAATATTCAAGCCTTCATATATAAATAAATGAACATAAAATATTACTTTGACACATAAGCAAAAATTATTAAGAGATAAAAGTACCATTGATAACAAGTTCTACTCATGAGCTTCAACAATATAGATTTATCTCCTCCTAATTCAATATCTACTAAGAGTACTAAAATGCATTTCAGTAGCAAACATTAAACACAGATATCAATAAATCTCATTCCATTCATTCATCAAAACCTCCTCCGAGGGTGCAGAAGTGCATGTTTTGAGGAAACATTTTTGAAAATTTTGAACACCCCTCTCTAAATGCATGAGAGGGGTTAAAATACTACTACATAAATACTAAAAATAGTTTATTAAAAAAATATAGGAGGAAGTTTAAATGACTGTCCTCATCAAAGGAAAAAAAAAATAAATAAATAAAACTAAAATTGTATCTGGAAATTAACTATCTATGTATATGTTCTCTAAAATCGCAAGCATTCAGCATCGTCTTGAGGAGCATCGGTTGGCCGGCCTTTGATTTTAGTTGTCCTGTGAAAATAGAATTGGCAAGTGTTGGCGCTATCTTCTCGGCAAAGTTTGTAAGGCATTTGAGAGTCATGCATTGACTGTGTGGTTTAACCAAGTATTGCCAGTAAGTGTCCCAATTCAACTTGGTTAACTTCTTGATGGACTCTGTCCTTTCCTCAGCTTTTTGTCTCCAACTTGTCTGTAGTTGTTGTGCCTTTGGGAGAAATCCTGGAGTGGTCTCTGATATGAGGTTTTCTCTGTGCAGGTTTTCATTGACACAATCAATGATGTTATATGCTATTGTCGCTACTTCTTTCGCTACTTGTTCTGCCTTTTTAATTTGTGCATCCCACTTATGAAATAACATTTCTTTGTGGGCTTCATTGATTTTGAGCACGCTTGCTTTCTTTCCTTCCTCTGATTCTTGCCATTTCAAATAATCAAAAATTCTTTTATCAATTAAATCATAGTCGAGTCGCAAGTCCACGACTTGATTTGTAATTTTATCGCTCATCTCATAATGGGAATTCCATTTCAATATTCTTTGGCATAATGCCTCTTGCTGTTTCAAGAGTTGGTCGTTTAAGGCAAGGGCTTCTGAGACAAATTATGTAATTTTGGTGTCATCTCTGCAATTCTAGCATAGCCTTGTTGAAGCCCCGAAAATCGGGTCTACAACAAGGGGGATACCTGCCCTGTCCGGACCTTGGTTGGCAGCTCCTTATCCATTTGGTATAGTAGGTCCGACTGGGGATATGGGACCAGTTTCCCAATTTTTGAGTGTGTGTGTGTAGAATTGGATGTTTCTGATCTAATGATTCCTATTTAAGATGTTTTAATTCTAACTTTAATCTAGTGCTATGCTATTGTATTCTAATAAACAGAAAACATCTAAATCTATACTAACCCAGGGTGTAATTCTTCTATTATGCGATCTAAAAAGATTTCAAATAACAACTGGTAATAAAGATCATTCAGCTATTATGAGAAAAGAATTCAATAAAGATGAACCACTTCGTATAAAATGTTAGACGAAATAGTTCTGAAAAACATATCGCATAATGAGTTATTCATACATTAAGCATCAATAAATAGCTATCGTCATACAAAAGTGCCAAATGATAACTCAGGCATTCATGCATTAATATATAAACAACTAAAACTGAATATCACTTTAACACATAAGCAAAAATGGTTAAGAGATAAAAGTACCATTTATAACTAGTCCTACTCATGAGCTTCAAGTGACAATGATTTATCTCTCCTTGATCTAACATCCACTAAGAGTACAGAAGTGCAACATCAGAAGCAGATATTAAATTCAAACATTAACAAATCTTGTTCCATTCATTCATCAAAACCTCCTCGGAGGGTGCAAAAGTGCATGTTCTGAGGACAAGTTTTTCACAAATTTTTGGACCCTTATCTAAATGCATGAGAAGGGTTTAAATACTACTAACTAAAACTAAAAATAACTTATTACAAAAATTCAGGATACGCTTTAAATGACCGTCCTTTTTCTAAGAAAAAATAAAGTAAACTATTTCTAAAATGAAATCTAACATCTAACTATTTCTGTATTTGCTCCTTAATATCGTAAGCATTCAGCATTGCCTGATAAGAGTTGGTCGACCGACTTCAGCTTATAATTGTGCTGAGAGAACGGAATTAGCAAGATCTGGCACAATATTTTTGGCAGAATTGATGACATATTTGGGAATCATCCGCTGACCATGTGACTTTACCATGTATGCCCTAGTATTATTCCCAATTTAACTTTATTAACCCTGAAATTGCTTTTGCCTTTTCTTTAGCTTTCTGTTTCTAGCGTCGCCTCTTTCAATTTTTTGGGGTTTGCAGGTAACTGAGCAATTAGAAGCTTTCCTTTTTGAGAAATTTTCTCAGCAATCACGCATCGGAAACTGCCTCTGTTTCTTGATTCGGGCTTCCTTGACGCATTTTCACCTTTTGCGCCTTTTGGGAGATATAAAGCTCAATCTTTGTGAAGATAATGATTCCATAAGCTCTTGACCTAAGTCTTAAACTGTTCATCTCTGTCATCAACACTGTCCGTGTATGTGAGAATTTGGGGCCTTGCTGCTATCCAGTGCAGGAATGAATGAGCTAACTCTGTAACTGATGTTTCAACTGACCTTGATGGGCCTGTAGTAGCCCCAAATCCCTTTACCTTAGGATTCTCTTCCCCAAGCAAATTAGGTGCGCCTTCCTAGATGGAAATTGGACTCCTGCCTTTCTTCCTCATAGTAAAAATAAAAATAATGACAGGAAAGCTTTAAATGCCAAAGATATGCAAAAACACGCCACCTTACGTGAACTGGCTCCTTGATAAACACAAAACCATATTTTATTAACAACTGGCATATAACTCATTAATTAACATTAAAACGTGTGACCAGTTCTTGGTTTATGGAAAAAGCTTTTTCTTGAATATTGAGCCAGGAAAATCTGCGATGGAATGATTCTGCGATTTCCATTGCAGTATCGCAATATCATTTGAGCTTAATCGCAAGATCGTAGGATCACAATATCGCAAGATCGCAATATCGCACGATCGCAATATCGCAAGATCGTTTAATCGTTATGTGTATTTTATGTTTTTTTGCAATATGCAATATGCGATCTCACATATCGGCGATTTTGAGGTTTTCCAATGTGAGTGCTCATTGATGCATGTAATGCGATGGAGCTTCACGTTGCGATCTCACAATTTTTTAAAATTTTAGCTCATAAGAAGGCATCCTATCATTCTTTGCGCGATGTGATATTTCTTAAGGAGTGACTTTACTTCCTTTATCATGAAACTTAAGCTTTTTACATTTTTCAAAGGTATTTTCCCAAGTTCATGATGGTAAGTTTTATCCAAAAGGAAATATAAGCACTAATTGATTCTTTTTTAATTTTGACTAAGGGTCCCCACTTATTTAGTATTAGTAATAACACTATATAAGGAGGGGGTTGTTGGTGGCCACAACACGACCTTAATCATCCTTCAGTTTTTGATTTTCTTTCAAATACAGTAAATGCAGTGGATTTTGAGTGAAATCTATCCAATATTGAAGAAATTATCACAATTAATATCTCGACCAAACCTAATGTTGTAGAGAATATTCATGTTGGAAAATCTTGTTCTCCTTCAAAACTGGAAATATATTGCACTCTCTTTCACTAATTCAGAGATGTCTTTGCATGGTCATATGAAGAAATTTCAGGCATTGACTCAAGCATCGTTGAACATGAAATGAATATGTATCAAGATGTCAAACCAGTATGACAACGAATTCAACCGGTTCACCCCAAGAAAGTCGTTGCCATTAAGGCAAAAGTTTAAAAACTTTTACATGCTGGTTTCATTTACCCTGTTCCTCTCACTGATTGGGTATCGAATATTGTTCCTGTGATGAAAAAGCAAGGAATGATTAGAGTGTGCATTGATTATAGGGATGTAAATCAAGCTTGTCCAAAAGACAACTACACTACACCCTTCATCGACCATATAATTGATGAATGTGCCGGATGCAAAATCTTTTCATTCATGTATGGATTCTCCGAGTACAATCAAATCAATATCCACCGATAGGACCAGTCAAAGACTACATTTATATGTGCATGGGGCACATTCGCATACTGTAAACTACCTTTCGGTTTGAAGAACGCAGGGGCAACCTTTCAAAGGGCAATGAACTACGCCTTCCATGACATCAAGCACATCATTCAACCATATCTTTATGATCTATCAGCTCATTCGCGAAAGCAGACTGATCATCTGCAGCATTTGAGAGCTATATTTCTACATTGCCGATACTACAAGATACAACTCAATCCACACAAGTGTGTGTTTTGTGTTGGTTCTGGTTGATTACTTGGTTTCGTGGTTTCTAAAGATAGAATTCGACTCGGCCCATGTAAGGTTCAAGAAATCATCAACATGCCTCCACCTTCAAATTTGCTTTAGATTCAGAAACTCTAAGGGAAAGCAAACTTTCTAAGGAGGTTCAATCCAAATTACGCCGAAGTTGCTAAAGGTTATACGCGTCTTTTGAAAAAATAAGTACCCTTCAACTGGGATCAGGTTACGCAAGCTTCCTTTAATGCTTTAAAAGATTCCCTAGTAAAAGCATCATTAATGTATGCTCCTGACTATCAAAAAGACTTTAACCTGTATCTCGTCGCGACAGATACAACCATTGTCATGGTTTTATTACAAGAAGACAATGGAATAGAACATCCTGTGTATTATTTAAGTTGTAACTTAAATGATACAGAAAGCAAGTACTCCTATGTTGAAAAGCTAGCCTTAGCAACTGTTCAAGTCATACAAAGTTTTCAACACTATATACTCTTTTGCAAAACTACCATTTTGTCATATTGCAACCCTATGAACTACATTTTGTAGCGTCAATTACTAGGGGGCAAATATTCCAAATGGATAGCCATTTTGCAAGAGTTTGATCTAGAATTCACCAAATCCAAATCGAAGAAATCTCTAGTCTTCGTGGAGTTACTTTGTGACCTCCCATCATCATCCAACGATTTAACATCTAAAGCATCAATCGTGGATGAAATAGTGGCGTATTTGATACCAAGCCAAAGACTACATGATCGTTGGTGATACACTTTACCGATGTGGTATCGATACAGTTCTGCAAAGGTGCCTCACGCATGAGGAGGCTGAAAAAGTCCTGAATGACTGTCATTCAGGCACATGTGGGGGGCATTTATCTGGTTACTTTACTACACAAAAGATCTTACGAGCTGGTTACTTCTGGCCTACCATATTCAAAGATTGCATAATCGCCATTAGAACTTGCCATGCTTGTCAGATTTTCGACCACAAAACCAGATTACCACCTACACCACTACATCTAGTAGTTTCTGTTGGGCCATTCGCTAAATGGGGTATAGATTTCATGACATGTAACCGCATCTCGGCTGGGGGGCATGGGTATATCATAGTCGTTTTCGACTATTTTCAAAATGGGCCGAGGCGATCCCTACATTAAACAATAGTGGCGAAACGGCTACTCTTTTCTTTTCCAATCATGACGTCTCTAGATTCAGTGTTCCACAAGCTATAGTCACAGATCATGGATCACTTTTTCGTAATCACATGATGGTTGAATTGACTACCAAATTTGGACTATCCCATGATAGTTCTACTCCATATTATCTGCAGGTTAATGGACAAGTTGAAGCAATCAACAAAGTTTTGAAGTGCATGCTGCAAAGAATGACTGGAGTCCACAAACGGAATTGGCATTTAATCTTGTACTTAGCTCTATGGGCATATAGGACATTGGTGAGAAATGCGACTGGATTTACACCCTTTTAGTTGGTGTATGGTCTGGAATTTGTCTTACCCATTCAGTGTGAAATTTCATCTCTCAAGCTCACAATCGATTTACTTCCCAAAACTTCGGAGGAAGAGACTCATTTCTTGGAACTAATCCACTTGGATGAAACCTGTTGTGACACCACCTTGGCTAACAAAGCTCATAAGAAATGTGTCAAGGTGAAATTTGACAAAAATTTCAAGCCTTGTGTCTTCTCAAAAGGTGACCTGGTCTTGCTTTACGATTAGGACTCCAACAAATTGGGAGCAAGTGAGTTCGAACCATTATGGATGGACCCCTACATTGTTAAACGAGTATTAGCAAAAGGATCCTACGAGCTAGTAGGTTATGATGGGATTCCACTATCGTAACCCCAAAACGGGTTGTATCTTAAGCGTTACTATGCTTGATTAAGTGTAGTAATATCTTTATAGATATGCTTTTGTTACATTTTTCTTTTCATCAAGATTTTTCATTTTGGTTAGGTAATCCACTTTTCATTTGTTGCAGATGTCAAACCTTTTGGAATCATTCGTTGGGTACACTGACGAAGCTAGTCGTAGCACGTGGAACCTATCTTCAACAGCCTGGGCTATTTTCGCTCCAAGCGACGAGTTAGTGAGTTTCAAAGGGATATGTATTGCTCAATCAACGAAAAACATCACTGAGTATAGCGCATTGATTGATCTTCTCTCTGATGCCATTTCACATGGCATATGCCAACTTGTTGTTAGGCTAGATTTGTAGCTCATCATTCTACAGCTTACGGGCATCTATTCCATTCGAAAACCAACTATTTATCGTATGTTCCTAAGAGTCAAGATTTTGGAAAGACAGTTTGATTCCATTCAATATCAACACATTTTGAGAAACTTAAACACATTAACTGGTTCATTAGGAAATTATGTGTTAGATAGACACTTGCAGCATTTGTAAAGAAAATCATTTTCATTAACATTTGCATCAAGATCGCGTAACTTAACCAAAATAAAACTTCGAAAAACAAAAATTATACAACTGTTTATAGTTTTTACAAAATGTTTTGTGCCCAAGACAAAGTCGGTCATATTACCAAGAAACTCAAAAATGAATGCAGAAAAGCACCCTAGACTAATGGTGTTGGTGATAGCATATCACTACCTGTGTGATCATACGCAAGAGCCTAATCCATCAACTCGGCACGCCAATAGTATGGCATTGTAACCTTAGAGGTAACTTGTCGGTCCTCACATCTTGAATACCAAGAGTGAGGCCCTCGACCTGATCCTGCAGCACTATCAAGGTCTCTGCTATGTCCAAATCATGAAGGACAACCCTCCCTACAACCTCTCCTATTGGAGCGTCAGCTACCGCTCGTGGGTGTGCCACTAGTCGCACTGGCCCAATATCTGCACACACATATGAGTTTGATTAGTCTTGATAACATTTAAAAACACAAAAACATTATAAAACTGATAAACAACTATATTTTCAAAGCATTTTACCCATAGCACTCCACTACTCGCCAACCGGTAACGCCAAATCCGGGTCGCCTCAGAAATCCATCCTAGAATATGGATACTCTGCGAAGACCATCTCCTGATGGTAGAACTACTCAAAGAAGGCATCAGAGAAAGAAATATGTGACTGACCAGCATGTCTAGCCATGATATCAACCCACTTCTGCATCTGTGGTTCCCCTGGTGTTGGAAATCCTAGTGAAATGTACTGAGGTTGCATCAATGGAATCCTCTCTAAGGCAAAAGCAATCAAGATGGAACCATAACCAAAATTCTTGGACCTTCCATTCTTTACCTTGGATAGTTATTCTTTTATGACCGGAAGTACCACTTCGCACCAGTTGAATACCTTTGGTTCCAGGCATTCCATGGTGTACTGCATATAAGATCTATTTTCCAAATGAAGAGTCACACTACCAGCCAATCTAGCAAAGGTGAATAAAATGGTCCTCAAGGGATGATTAGTGACATCTTGGATATTGATCTTGCCATCACTGCTGGGCTAAGATCCATCTCTACAAAACTGATGAATATAATCCCTCATGGATTCTCCCCCACGAGCAGATCCTGATAATGAGAGAGGGGCACCACACCTTGATAACCCCCTCAAAAAATAGATATCCTCAACTGTCAATGGAATGGATTTGCCTCTAATCTAGAATACCTAGTTGATTGGATCCCAAGCATTGAGGAAATACTGCAACAAAATGATTTGTTGTCTCATGCTAGATATGTGGAAGAATTTCAGCAAACCACCATTTCGTAACGCAGTAACTGTGCCCTGATCATGTAAGGCAATCATGTCCTCTTCTTCATGTTCATGTTCACGCCATGTGATGACCATATTGATCCAAAAAATGTCTAAGACATAGACAAAAGATGAATTAGGATCCATTTTTGAGCAAAATCAGGCAAAATTTTCATGAAAAATCATTGAAAAAAGTTTCCCTTCTACGCCCACCACACCCTGCCTTTGAGCAAGGTGAGATGCATATTAACCGGCCAGTGTCTAGCTCAGTATGCATCGCACCTTTCAATGCAAGCTAGGTGTGATGGATGGAGAACAATTTCTTCAAACTCCAAGGGCCCAGAAGTAGGGAAAAACTTGCTCAAAATTAGAAAAGGATGGAACGAAAATGAAGAGCTCAAGGTTAGCTCCTACCTAATCTTGACGGCGCAGAGAATAGTCCACTAGATCTCACGAAATCAGTTGATGAAATTTGAGGGGGAAAACCACTCTAGAGTTCCAAAATCCCAAATTTGAAATGAAATGATAAGAATGAGAAGTAAAATACTTTTTTTTGTTACTGTTCACGTACTTCAAGTAAAATGTTAGTTTTAAATTCATTTTTCTGGCATATATATGTATTTCTAATCAATTTGATGGAGCAATTGAGCAGGTTGAATGGTCGATGAAATTATCTAAAGTGTTAAATGGTGAATTGAACATCTTTGACTACTGCAATGGGCAATGTTTCTGCAAGGTTCAAGCTCGTTAAAAAATAAACCCGCTACTGAGCATAGGTTAATGCAAGGTTCAAGCTCATTAAAAAATAAACCCACCTTTAGTAAATGACCTCTGTGATTGCCATGCTATCAGCCTTTTGAGCCTTGGTTGTGTTCAACTATCACCTCCATTCTTTTGGTTGATCATATGCTTCCACTTGATTGTTTACCCTTTTGAGGAACAACTATGATGAGTGGTTCTGTTAGCCACCCTCTTCACACCGCCATATTTTGAGAAGTTTCAAACTTACCTGGAACCAGTTGCTACCCAAAAACACCACTTGTTCCTCAAAAAATGAGTCTCTTTTAAACTCTTTTTAGACTCGTTAAATATGAAAAGATTGTCTAGCTATTGGCCTTTCCAACTCATTAAAGAAAATGGAAGTGCCATCCCTCTTGTATTTTAATCTTTTTGGACCTGATCGATTATCCCACAAAAAGATTAAGCACTTGTTTTTTTTAGCTCGTTAAAGCGATTGAAAAATCATCCCTTACATATTGTTTTATACTTTTTCAGACTTAAGGGATTATCCTATGAAAAAGGACTGCTGGAGTTTCTTTTTCGTCCCTTTTCAAACTCTCTAAACATGAAAAGGATCAAGTTATCCTTGTCATTAAACTCGTTAAAACAATAGCGACAAACTTGTCCACCGATACAAGAACGAGTTTCACTGTCGCTAGGCTCACTAAAACATAGCGACAGGTTTGCTCGAAGGGAAAATTATAGAAAAAGCATATTTTATCCTCCTCAAGCTTGACAAAAATAAAGAGGTACTGATCAGCAATGACTAGGGAAAAAGGGAAGAAAACTTGAAGAATTTTATTGGTAGCAAGTCGCTCTTGAACATGACACTTTCACTCCATCACCATGATTGAATCGGGTTGGGTTATTCCATTCGTTGGTCATATCACCATTGATCCTCCATACCATCTATCTTTTGGGGTTAACGCTACCAATCCATCTTAGTGTCACCAACATGTTCAAGAGAATTCATTTAGAGAATTCACCATCTAGCTAATGCCTCATCCACTATAATACCTTCACCCTCCATTTTTCATGACCGCCATTCCTGAAATTTGTATCATCAGATCGTTTTCACCTCTAGAAAATCATTTTATTCGTTTTGTGTCATAGATGTGGGATACATCAAGGCCCTCCTACGACGGTTCACTTCTTTTCGACATCAGCTCATTATCCAAGAAGTTGACTTAGAAACAACCCTTCATTACTTTGAAGCTTGCATGCCTCAATGGCAAGTTTCTCACTTCCGGCGACAGGTTTACCTCAATGGCCTACGACCGAAAGATTTTACGTGGTGTTCGACATCAGATCATATATTCACACCACGTGAATTGTACTGTAGTACCTTGAGGGTCATTAACATTATCGGTGATTCCTCTCGCGCCTGTTAACATCTCACATCATTGGCTTGTAATCAGGCGATGTCTTTCAATGTTCAACTTCAAGACATCTTTTCACATGGATCGACTTGTACATCGGGTGAAGATTGAATGAGTTTGAAGACCCTAGATCTAGTTTCATCCATCCATGTTGTGATATATTTAGGAATATAAAGACATAAAATGTACAAAGAATCTGCATAGATGATCATCTAAGCCAAGGACGATGACCCTTCATATGAAGAATCACCAGTCTGCAACTGCAGACAATTGTCTGTTCTATGTACATGAAAATGAATTTATAAAGTTGAGCATGGGAATGCCCACCTCAACTAGATCATGAAAATAATATGATGATGATGCATTGTATTGTATCTTATGCAGGTCACCTTCCAGTTCGAATATCTTGGATCCTCATGATAAAGCATTTCACCCGACATCAAAAGATTTACGACCTCATGCTTTTTGCGACAACTATTATAGAAATATTTGGGCACTTCAACCCCAATCACATATGTTAATAAACCAAGGGCTCTTTAACCCCTAATAGTGTTGTTTCATACCCTAAAGGATCATGGTCAATTGATTACATCATTTCCCAGAAGTTCCACCTGAAAAACTACTCAAAACTAGCTAAAACTGGACCATATTGACTGCTCCACTGTCAAGGTGCGATGCACTCTGGCTCCTACACCGGCCAAGAGTGATGCATACTGAAGAGGCCTTCTTTAGGGTGTGATGAGTGAGAATGGACAAATGGCTAAGACAGTTTGCTAAGTGGATGCTCATGGAATCTTCTAGAAACTTCTCCTATGA
>APFE030496700.1:0-13422 GCA_000404065.3 Pinus taeda
GTCTACGAGCTTGACCATTCTGCCTTCATGCGGAAAACACATTACTCTAAAGAGTGAGGAGACGACGGCTCCCATGCAATAAATATAGTCATGCCCAAGGAGTAGATTATAATCCAGAGGTCCTTGGACTACCATCACGTTCATGTGAATGATTTTGCTTCTCAAATTAATGGGCACATTGGGAAGGATCCCTAACAGTCGACTAGTTCCTTTGTCAAAGCCTGTCAAATTTCTCATTTCAGGCAAAAGCAATGGAAAACCAAGTGCTTTCCAAGCAGTTGAGGAAAGGATACTCACAGAAGCCCCTTCATCTATGATGGTACCGGCCATGACCATTTTGTAAGCTTGTACAATGATTCTGAATGGTACACTAGCGGGTACACAGGGTCTGCCAAGTAGATTCCAATCGAAGGAAACGACTAGGTTGCTTGGAGGTAGGACCGAATAGACAGCCAGATATGACTCTGATGAACTTCCTTCCTGTGGTAAAGGAATGGGTAGATTGCCCCCAAGTGCATCAAAGTCCGTGTTTACGAAAAGAATTTGAACGGTGTCATTCTCTTTCTCTTTAGTGATGGTATCATTTGAAGATGAACATTCTGAAGGCAAGACCGGGTCAACTGCCGCTTCGACCTTTTGACTTTCATCTGGTATGAATTCAGAGGGTTCATTTTCAATGATAGACGTTTCAGCCGACCACAATGGCGTGCCAGCCGAATTTTTAACCAGTGGTGGACTCGACAAGAGTTTCCTATATCCAGGAGGGAGCCGTAGTGGTGAAGCAGGACGGTCATCCAAAACTCTTTTAGCTTCATATAGGAAGGGAGAATGGTGGATGGCGTGATCACCTTCACATGATTTACAAGGAAATTTGTGATTCCTTTTTTGTCCAGACACTTCACTTTCACTGGTTGATGGTGTACTTTCAACATGATCATCAGAGGTTGACGATACTGGATTGTGCAAACGAGGAGACCAATCCCTTAAGATCTAAGGGATGTAAGGACAGTCTCGATGATAGTGGTGTCCTTTGCAAATGACACATGGAGATTTAGGTTTAGATGGTGTGGTGTGAGGATTTTCGCTAGACGACACATGATTGCCTCCTTTTGCTTTTGGTTCTTTCTTCTTCTTTTCTTTTTTCTCTTTCCACTTCTTCTCCTTCTTAGTTACTTGATCTTTAGCTTTACCAGCTTCATCAAGTGAAGAGGAAGGAGGAGAGGGAGAAATAGACGAAGTATAAGGCTGGGGGATAACTCTAGTATCATCTAGTTGCTGACTTGACTATTCAGGAATTACGGTATTCTGAATGACATAGGTAGAGAAGAGGTATACGGGCAAACAAATCATCAACCCTGGAAGTGACAATGTCACCATATGGGGTGCACCAACATCTCCCCAAGAGGAGAAAGGAATAGGATTCCTCCAAGGGGAAATCCTTGGTTGGTAGACTCCATTTTTCTCAACCTAAATACCAACGAGGGAACTTGTGATGTTATTATCATTAAAATAAATTTTAGACGCTTTGACACAACTTGTTTTTTCAATTTTTAAGAGTCGAGAAAAAGCAAAAGATGACTCTAGTCGCCTTCGATTTTTAATGATCCTGAAGTGACAAGTGCTCAGATGGACCTTTTCTTTTAAGGAGTCTGAAAAGGAATGAAAGAGACTTCTCTGGAAATCTAGGAAGAGGATATTACCAAACCAATCCCAAAACTACATAATACTTTTTACGGTACGACAGTCAATCTTCCTGAATGTTGTGTTCATTGCATTGCGATTGATAGGGCAGCAGAAACGGCTTCCTAAGGATAAAGGATATAGCCTATTTTGGTCTCCCAATATATACTCAACGGTACGGGGAGCACAAGTCCATACTGGCACTTGTCATCTCAGAGTGGAGGAATCACCCAACCAACAATGAAAACAACAGTTACCAGGTTTTACAACGCCGGAATACATCTCTAGCTTAGACTTCTAGATGTTGTGCGTTAGGTTCCAAAGCATTTTTAGATTCATTAAATTTATTTTATAGTTGATCTTGTTTAAAAATTTTCCTTTCAGGTTCACTGCGTGATGTGTATACAATTCCTAAAATGCAATCTAAGATGATAAACAACTGTTTAATCTTCTTTTGGAAATGAAAATCCTAGCTACTAAGGAAAGAAAATTGAGAGTCTTTCAACAAAGAGCATAGAGCACACAATAAATGCACTGTCCTAAATCAAACCAAGCAGTCTAAATGCAAATGTACATGCATTCAAACGAGGAGACAAGAAGAATGCTAAGTGCAAATCTAAATTATTTTCAAAGCGACAATACTTAACAAATTTCTTTTCAAAATGAAGTGAAGATAAGGGCGACACTTTGTGATTTCGAAATGAAAACTGTTTTCGAAACTTTAAAAACTACTAATTCAAATCATGTACAAGAGTAACAATACAATCGACTATCAAGAACAATGGGATTCTCTTCTATGACTGAAAACGACACTTACGACACTTTCAAATTAAGAAACGACAGTTCGACTACGCTACTTTTTTGCAAAAGAGAACTGAAAATGGCGCACAATACATAAAAACACTTACAAATCTTTGCACAATAGAGGCGGAATGATGACAGAGAAGGGGGTTTTCACAGGGATATACCGACCACAGACAACAAAACTCCTGAATAGAATTGAAAGGAGTGAAGAAAAACAAAAGTCTGAAGGTAAAATTAGCCTTCCCTGACCATCGCACTTATCACACAGGGAATCTAATATGCATCTCACCTACTGCGCAGGGGAAGTGAAATGCATACAAACTGCCTTGAAGGGAGGGTGCAATGGTACCAGTGCGAGACTTTTAACTAGTCTTTGCTCACAATTTACAGTTCAGTTCAGGGATTTAGGCCGAGTAAGTGATGTTCAGCAAATGTAAATCACAGGGGTTGATCTAAGGAGGTTACTAGAGCCACCACTTAGGGAAATTAGAACATTTGCAGATCAATTGTTCAATTTATAAATAAAACCTAAAGATAGACTGAAGCAACATTGATCTACTTTTCATTTGCATAACAAATGTAGTTCGAAGGCTAGCTCGCTTGACTTCAGGCGCCGTCTGTAAGTTTATAAAACAAACAAAGTTAGACTAACAAACAATCTATTCGCTCCCCAGTGGAGTCACCATTTTGTTACCAGGAATAGTGTCCACTCGGAGCTGCTATTCCCACTAAGACTGGTAGCTATCTTAGAAACAAACAAGTAAAGACTACTTTTTCTTTCCTTTATGAAAAATAGATAAGAGTGGAACAAAGGACACCAACCTTAGTCTTGTGTTTGGTTCCTTTCTTGATTCCTCTCCTTGATAGATCTTTGCCACTTCTTCTTCTTCTTCCCAGCTTCAAAGAGCACATGTGGAATCAAATCAACATAATACTATCGAAGAACATAGATCTATATTCATAAATAACACAGGACCAGATATGTATTAACCACACAAATGCATATACAATCAAACATACAAGAATGTGGAGGAAAACTTGAATAGCTTTATTAATATCAAGAATAGCAAGAGGATTACAATGAATAGTTCTAACCCAGCATCATCCTCTAGCAAGAAAGCCCTTCTTCACCTCAAGTAAAGCTTAGATCACCCAACACTATGAAGTTTCACCAGAAAACCAACAACACTTCTCTACAAGATACAAGATTCCAACCCTTGTATCTCTGTGAT
Organism: Pinus taeda; assembly: GCA_000404065.3. NCBI lineage: Eukaryota > Viridiplantae > Streptophyta > Pinopsida > Pinales > Pinaceae > Pinus > Pinus taeda. The sequence continues at coordinate 3,717 of APFE030496700.1, forward strand.
GAGGGATCCATATATAGATGATTTTAGGGGGTGAGTCATCTTCTAAGGTCTTGATTAGTGTCCTATCTCTGATAGTTCTTGATTCCACTTGGAGACTGATGATCTCTTCCTCATCCCTGGTCGAAAACAGAGAGGCAAGTGTCAGAGGGGAAGCTTCTGGAAGATTCCATGATCTTCCACCTTGCAAACTATCTCTGCCATTTGTCCATTCTCACCCATCGCACCCTATAGAGGGGCCATCCAATATGCATCGACCCTTACATTGGGAGGGATATGCATCACACCCTCTGCACTGGTATATAGTATGGTCCAGTTTTCGACCATTTCTGAGCAGTTGTAGTGGAAACTTCTAGGAGAGATGTAATCAGCTAACTTTTCCTTTAGGTAGTGAAGCAACACTTTTAGGGACTTAGGAGCCCTCAGTTTATGGACATTTATGATTGGGGTTGCAGTGCCCAAAAATTTCTATAACACTTGGGTGCCATGCAGTAGGATTTCGCATGGCTAGGAGATGGTCTATTGAAAGCTCAAAACATATGTGAAGTTTCCCAAGAAAAAATGCGTGGCACCATCGACATGGCTTTGTGGCACTAACTTCCTTGCATCTCTCTAGAGTGGGACCATATCTTGACCTTCAGATGAGAGGAGCTCTCCATCATTAGATCTATAGACGTGTAAGTTTGGTTTGGCATGGATGATGTTAGGGTGACACATACTAGCGTTGGGACCAAGCAACATGGAGAGTGATGAGGCATGAAAAGAATTGATGTGGTTTCTGATGTGGTGAATGAGGTGGATATGAAAGAAAAGGGTACAAAGGGCCCACATGGAGGCTAACAAGGGAGGCATATCAATGATGTTGGGGTGACATGTCAAGTGGTGGTTGACTAGAAGAAGGATGGGCGAATGTGACTTGGTGGGACATGATATGGTAGGTTGATGTGAATGGGACATATGTCAGTATTCCACATGAGGTAGGTGATGTATTTTTAAACTTGCAACGTCATGCGGGAGGCCTATGGTGCAAACACGTTTCCTTCTCCATATGGCCTCAAAACATTATAGCATGTACAATTTGGTGGCACGAGGGACTATGTGCCATTTGATTTGTGGGTGCCTCTACCATTGGATCTAGGCCATGCACTTCTATGTCAATACCCTTCGTCAACTAGCCTATTCACTATGGCCCGACATGTCCATGTAGAGTGTGGCCACAAACCCTTCTACGTGATACACCCCAACAGTTGTGCTTGCCAGTGCTTGAAATTTTTGGTTCATGGCATGGGGTGACCCGATGTCATGTGCCCATGTTGGAGATTTTTGCTAATTCTCATGAACGGCCACCTCTAAGGATGCTTCTTCAAATGCTTTGCCCTAGCCTTGAAATTTCTTTGCATGGGTCTTGTATCCAAAACCAACATTGGCTCCATGGGGGACAACAGGCCCTTTTGGTCTATTGACAACTTGTAGTTCTAGTTCCTTTCATCATTAGGCTATGGAGTTTGTTTCTCAAAAGAATTATTTGTCTGTTCACTTGAGTTATTGAAAAAAACAATTACATACACTATTCTTGACAATCAAAAAGTGAAAGAAGTTTTTATTTATTTATTTATTTATAGACCTATCCTTGCTTTTTTCCATAAAAATCTATTAGGGGAATAACTTCTTCAGGAACCTACCATTGACAGGGTTCCCGAGGAAATATCCATAAAGTGTGTCCAACTGATAAGTATTATTATTAAGAACTTCTTAAACTCAAAATGGGCCAGTCAATAGATTATCAAACTTGCCATGTTTTCCTTTGTCAATTGAGATTGAATCCCTCAATACGATATCCCCAACTTGCATGTCATGTTCCTTTGCCTTTTTATCAAAGATAACTTTTACCCTTTACTGGTGAGTTTAAAATTTACTCAAGGCTTATTCTCTCTGATTTTGAAATTATATCACCTGATAGATCATTTTATGCATTGGACTGATGTCTAGTGGCTCATGTTGAAGCAACTTCATTACTGGTAAGGTCAAATTCATAGGAAAAACCATAACCATCCCATGCACCAATTGGTATAGGGAAGTGCCTATAGCTCTCTTAATGTTGATTATATCCACCCATAAAGTGTATTTGAGATGAGCATCCCAATTCCTTTTGCTCTTATTTAACACTCGCTTGATAATTATTATCATATTTTTTTTGATGATTTTTTTAGTCCATTTTCTTTGGGATAATATGTTGTGGAATGCAACAACTCTATACTGTAATCTTGACATAATTTTATTACTTTGAGAGATTTGAAAGCTTGAGCATTGTTTGTGACTACTTTTCTAGGGCATCCAAAACTTGAGAGAATTTTTCCCTCCAAAAAGGCTATGATAACGTTCTCATCAACTTTGCAAGTCAGAATAGCTTCCACCAACTTGGTAAAATATTTAGTGGCTGTGAGAATGTATTTGTGTTGTCCACTTGAATTCGTATGTATCTCCCTGATGAAATCCAATCCCCATTGTTAGAAAGGGGCTTGGAATTTGATTGATTTTAGTGGAAAATGCCATAGCTTCTAGTTCCCTGCAAATAACTGACATTCTAGAAAGGCTTAAAAAAATTTGGTGTTCTTGAATAAGGAAGGCTAATAGTATCCTTCTCTCAATATCTTATGAGTTGTGATCTTCCACACATGACGCACCCCACATACACCTTGATGAAATTCTAATATGATCTCTAATTCTTGGTCTTCAGTGACACAAGAGAGCCATTAGAGAAATTTTGAAGTCTAAAATGGGCCTCCTAAGGAACATTATAAAATAATAATGGGAATAATAAAATAATATTATATTACATCATCAAAATTAAGAGGGAAAAAAGAAAAAACTACTTTTTCAACTTGTATTTTCAATTATTGAATTTAGGCTTCTGTGATCCATATTAATTTTGAGAAGAATCTTCGGCAAAAATCACATAGAGATAATTTTGTCGACGCGTTTCGAACCAACCAATGTGGTTCATCATCAAGACAAGTTGAATGAGCAAATCTTGCTATGCATTATAAATAGATCGAGCAGAATATCCAGGTAACAGCTAGAATAATGACAGCTTGATTTAACTGGGCAATGGCTAGTTAGACCAAAATTTTTATTCAAATCAGTTAATTCGGTTATTAATTCTCTTATTAAAATAAACATAATTGACAATTTAATAATATATATTAAATAAGTGAGTTAATATCTATAAACATAAAATAATCGAGTAATTAAAAATAGATAATATTACTATATTATTTAAATAAATAAAGTTAATTTATATTTTAAATCAAATATCAGTTAAAGGGAGATTTAAATCCTAAAAATAAGTTAATTATAAATCAACGAGGTTATATAAATATTAGTTGGTTGTATAAGTTAGAAATAGAATATTCTATAAATAGTTAATTCTATTTTAACATATAAACTAAAAGGACATATAAATAAATAAATAAGCTTCATATTCATAGTCAAAAAATAAAATAAATAAATTTAGAGAATTACAATATTACTTAATAGTTTATAAGGTAAAAAATTAGGTATATTATTAAAACAAATATAAGAATAAAAAGAAAAATAAAAATAATCTAAATAAATAAAATAAAAATAAAATAAAATTTTAATTTTTAAATTTAAGAAATCAAGAGCTGAATAAAAAAAATAAATAAATAAATAACAATAAATAAAATAAATAAATAATACATAAGATAAAAATATTAATTTTAATTTAAGAATCAAGAGCTTGAAAAAAAAAAAAAATTAATTTAAGAATCAAAGAGCTTGAATAAATAAATATTCCACAAAATGGACAACATAAGTTCTTGGGATGAGGAAGCATTGTCACTAGCAACCAGATTGGTTCTTGGGTTTGGAAACAGATCAGTCAATACTGCTGAGGTTTTTGAATTCTTTAAGAGTTTCCTAAGCTCAGCTTTATGTGGACAGTCTTTCGTCCAATGATCCTCATCACATATAAAGCATGGATGACTTGGTTTCCTTTCTCCAGAAGGGTTTGCTGAAGATTTTTCAGAAGACGACTCCTCTTGTTTCTTCTTTTTCCCTTTCTTTTTCTTCTTGCCTCCTGGTCGCTTTGGTTCTTTGCCTTTGTTAGTCTACAAGACATTTACCTCCGAGGCGAGAAGTTCTTCATTTTCATTTTGACTAGAAACCCTACAATCTTTCTTTGATGTAGCCTTTACAGTTTTCGTGCTAGTCGTACCTATCACACCATCGGTGGCATGAGAGCCTTTGTTTGATTTAGGAGGAGGAGGAATGGAAAACTCTGGTCTAGGAGCATCAGTGATTTTGTCATAGAGCATGCTAGACTGAGTATAGATCAAGTCTAGATATTGCACACGGGCAATGACTTGCTCTTCAGTGATGACCCCTCCTTTTGCCACATCTTCTATAATCAAAGGCAACAATGACTTAATAAACCATTCAGCTAGCAGTTGATTAGGGACATATGTTTTTACCATTCTACGATGACGTCACCACTCATGAATATGATCAGATATGTGAGTGGCCATCGTTTGTTTGAAATTGGTAAGAAGCTCTGTTCCTGTTTTGTACCTTATTGGTAACTGAAAATGGGTTAAAAAGGTTGTGGCAAGGGTGCTGAAGTTATCAAATGAAGCTCTAGGCAACTCGATGTACCATTTTTCTGTTGGACCAGTTAACGTTTGCTGAAAAAGGTGAAGCCTAATCGAATCATCATTGATAGTGTTGGATGAACACAACAGATGAAAGGTCATCACACGATTCGATGGGTCTTCACCCGGATTTCCATTAAATTTAGGAATATTTGACGAAAGCTTATGAGGAATCACTTGCCACCAAGGGGCATAAGCAATTGGATCGTTTGTTAGCTGATTTAAATCCGGTAACTCTAAAGTCGCCACGAAGGGAAACTATTGATTCAAGTTTGGCGAAGCATACCTAGGATAAGATGGGATTTCCTGAGCAGTGGGTCTTTGCATACCAGGATAATGCATTTGATGTTGATAACTTTGGTAAGGTTGATGCGCATAACCATTATGATATGATTGATGTTGACCGTTTTGAATATACGACTGCCAATTACTTGCAAAGATTTGTTGCTCAGATCCTTGGTAAGCTTGTTAGAATTGCGGTTGTTGATATTGTACCAGCCATGGTTGTGAAACCATTTGCTGTTGTCCAATACTGGCTATTTGACCAAGATGAGGGGTAATAGTACCCGTTTGAGCCTAGGTCACTCCAGCTAAGGAGCCACTAATCGATGATTGTGGTTGCATCATGGAGACAAGAGGTTTTTGTATTATGACCTGAGAAACTTGAGGTTGGCATGCAACAGGAAATGCTTGTACTTGTGACATTGTCACAATAGCCGGTGTAGTGGGGATATTTGAAACAGGTAGACTTTATTGCATTGAGTATACAACTCTTGGTTGTTGAGGCAATATTGGCACCCAACCGCTGGATGTAATACCAGCATGACCCAAATTCTGTTGCGAACTCTCATATGGTTGTTCTCCCAGAGGGAACAACGAAAGGGCATACTGCCCCCCATATGGCAGCAATCCAGTGCTCAAAGGAAAGATTTGCCTTTGGGGACCGGGTTGCCCAAATTGATACTGCTACGAAGGATCAATTTGCTTAGATTCAACATAAGAGATTCCAGATATTATTCCGGATGAACAAACAAGAAGAGACCATACTGTCGAAACAGTCCCTGGATGGACTCCATCTAGTTGTTGAGAGCTAGTTGGGACAGATGGTACACTAATGAACATTGTCGGAGTAGCAGCAGGAGGTTCTGTTGCTACTGCATCAGATGACACAGTCCTGGATGTTGACGGTTGTTCAGCATATCTAGTCTATCCAAAAGATTTCCTACTGATTCTACAGGAACTTGCGATGAAGGGAGACTAACTTTTGATGAAGAAGGATATAGGGTGATCATGGCTCCAAAATGCGATGGAGTACTAGATGGAAGATCCTCCACAATCTCTTCTATAGAAATCAATCCAGGTGGGAGAGGGAGACCGTTAGGTCTGTAAAATATTTCTGGTGCCGAAGAAGGTATAGACTCTGTAGCGACAGATGTTGGAGGGATAACACCTTCCAAATCAGCTGTAGATGGAGCCAGTTCAGGAATAAAAGTGTTTACTGTTACACTAGGATCAGTTCTAATGTCCTTTTGTGGCTGCGAAACTTCTTCTGTAAAGGCAGGGATATCAGAAATAGTTGGAGTAACCGGAGTCCCTGAGGATGTTGAAACACAAGTTCCAAGCAAACTAGGGGACTTTGATCCAGTTAAACGAGTTCTCTTTGTCTGGAATAGTTTCGTTTCTGGAGTCAAAGACGGTTGACTTGTTAATCTCGTGAACGACAAGGTTTCGATTGACTTTCTTCCACGATTGCGGATTACTCGATCAACTCAAAAGAAAGGGGAAAAAGTGATTCTGAATTAAATGAATTTTAGACACTTTGACACAACTTGCTTTTTCAATTTTTAAGAGTCGAGAAAAAGCTAAAGATGACTCTAGTCGCCTTCGATTTTTAATGATCCTAAAGTGACAAGTGCTCAGATGGACCTTTTCCTTTAAGAAGTCTGAAAAGGAATGAAAGAGACTACTCTGGAAATCTAGACAGACGGATTACCAAACCAATCGCAAAATTGCAGAATACTTTTTATGGTATGGTAGTCAATCTTCCCAAATGCTGTGTTTAGTGCATTGCGATCGATAGGGCGGTAGACACAGCTTCCTAAGGATAAAGGATATAGTCTATTGTGGTCTCCAAATATATACTTGATGGTACGTGGGAACACAAGTCCGTAATAGTACTTTTTGTCTCAAAGAGGAGGAATCACCCAACCTACGATGAAAGCGATAGTTACCAGGATTTACGACGCCAGAATATGTCTCTAGCCTAGACTTCTAAATGTTGTGCGTTAGGTTCCAAAAAGTTTTTATGTTCATTGAATTTATTTTACAGTTGATCTTTCTTAAGAAGTTTTCCTTTAAGTTTCACCACGTGATGTAGATATACAATTCCTAAAATGCAATCTAATATGATAAACAATCGTTTATTCTTCTTCTTGCAATGAAAATCCTAGCTACTAAGGAAACAGAAGCGAGATTCTTTCAACATAGAGCAGAGACCACACACTAGATGCACTGTCATAAATCAAAATCAACAAGCAGTGTAAATGCAAATGCACATGCATGTATTCGTTTTCTGCTTTCTTAATGTGTGAATGAAAAAAACAATGCTAAGTACAAATCTGAATTATCTTTTCAAAGCGACAATACTAACAATTTTCTCTTCAAAAGACGAAAGGAAGGCAATGATGACACTTTGCGATTTTGAATTGAAAACTGCTTTCGACACTTGAAAAACTATTAGTTCAAATCAAATACAAGAGTAACAGTGTAATCGACCATCAAGAATAGTAGGATTCTTTTCTTTGACTGAAAACGACACTTGCGACACTTCCAAATCAAAAGATGATAGTTCGATTAAGCTACTTCTTTGTAAAAGAGAACTGTAAATGGCAAACAATACATAAAAAAATTCACAATTCTTTGTACAATGGAGGTTGAGTCATGCAAAGGAAGGGAGTTTCCACAGTGGTATACTGATCACAGACAGCAAAACTCCTGAATAAAGCTGAAGAGAGTGAAGAAAAACTAAAATATGGAGGCAGAAACAGTCTTATCTGATCATACTTGTAACACAGGGAAACAGGGATGCATCTCACCTACTACACACAGGAGGTACGATGCATCCAGATTTCCAAGAGGAGAAAGTGCGATGGTCCAGGGATGAGATTTCAACTTGGTTTCTGATCACAATTTGCAGCTTAGTTCAGGGATTTAGGCCGAGCTAATGATATTTAGTAAATGTAAATCATAGGGGCTGATCTAATGAGGTTACTTGAGTCACCACCAAGGCAATTAGGATGTTTGCAAATCAATTGTTCAATTTATAAACAAAACCCACAGATGGAATGAAGCAACATTGATCTACTTTGCACTTGCATAGAAAATGCAGTTCGAAGGCTAGCTGGCTTAACTTCAGGCTCCGTCTGTAGTTTATAAAGCAAACAAATATAGACAAGAAAACAAGAAATTCACTCCCCAGTGGAGTTGCCATTTTGTTATCTGGAAATCTAGTGTCTATTTAGAGTTGCTAGTCCCACTAAGACGGGTAGCTATCTTAGAAACAAACAAACTAAAGTTACTTTCGTTTTCCTTTATGAGAAGTAGATAAGAGAGGAATAGAGAATACCAACCTCAATCTTTCACTTGGTTTCTTGCTTGTTCCCTCTCCCCTCTGACAGATCTTTGCTGCTCCTTCCTTGCTTACCCCGCTTCAAAGAGTACTTGTAAAGTCAAAGCAGCATAATACCTTCAAAGTACAGGGATCTACAACCATAAACAATATAGGACTAGATATATATTGACCACACAAATGCATATATCATCAAAGATACGAGAATGTGGAGGAAAACTCGAATAGCTTTATTGATAGAAAGAATAGAAGATAGGATTACAACCCATTGATCTGACCTAATGTCATCCTCCCAGCATGAAAGCCCTTCTTCACCTCATAAAAAGCTTAGATGACCCAGCACTATGATGTTCCACCAGGAAACCAACAACACTTCCTTACAAGATACAAAATTCCAGCCTCTGGATCTTTGGCATGAGGGATCCATATATAGATGTTTGTAGGGGGGTGAGTCAGCTTCTGGGATTTTGATTAGTGTCCTCTCTCTAGTAGTTCTTGGTTCGACTTTGAGATTCAAGATCTCTTACTCATCCTTGGGTGAATTCAGAGAGGCAAGTGTCATAGGAGAAGTTTCTCGAAGATTCCATGATCATCCACCTTGCAAACTGTCGCTGCCATTTGTCTACTCTCACCCATCGCACCCTACAGAAGGGATTTTCAGTATGCATTGCACTTTTTGCATGTGGCAAGTGAGATGCATCACACCCTTAGCACTGAGCTTTCTGTATGGTCTAGTTTTTACCAGTTCTGAGTATTTTTCCGTGGATAACTTCTGGAGATGATGTAATTAGCTGACCTTATTCCTTTAGGGTGTGAAACAACACTTTTAGGGACTTAGAAGCCCTTGGTTTATGGACATATATGATTGGGGTTTTAGTGCCCAAATATGTCTATAACACCAATGCCAATCACTCCATAAATAGGTATTTACCAGTTTCCTTCTAGAAACCCTATAAATACTTAATTTCCTTTGTGATTACGTTGAAAACCCCAAAATTCTATGTAATTTAGTGTGGAAATTAAATTAAAGACTCCCAAGACCCTCTATTTTCACCAACTTTACTGAAAAACCCCATTTCCATCTTTGAATCGACAAGAACTAGAAATGGAAACCCCCGTAGCCCTCAATGTACCTCCTATCACTACTCCTCATAGAGATTTGGATTATCTGCCCTTAGTAGATAAAGATTTCAAATAAAATACCTCACATTTGATGACTCCCCCTTGAAACTGCATTGAAAATATCGGAACCTTTACCTCAATAATATTGACAATATTGGTCTGTGGGAATTGATGAGCCCCAATTTTGGTACAATTTGGGCTCATTTTGGCCTATTTTACTTGCTCAAACCATTCATCTTTATTTGCCTATGCATGCATTTCTTAGTTTATTCATGTTGTTTGTAGGAGG